>SJYV01052002.1:162851-203659 GCA_006410875.1 Neotragus pygmaeus | reverse complement strand
ACCAGAAAACTACTAGAGCTAATCAATGAATATAGTAAAGTTGCAGGATATAAAATCAACACTCAGAAATCCCTTGCATTCCTTTACACTATTAATGAGAAAGTAGAAAAAGAAATTAAGGAAACAATTCCATTCACCATTGCAACAAAAAGAATAAAATACTTAGGAATATACCTACCTAAAGAAACTAAAGACCTATACAGCGAAAACTATAAAACACTGATAAAAGAAATCAAAGAAGACACTAATAGATGGAGAAATATACCCTGTTCATGGGTTGGAAGACTCAATATAGTGAAAATGAGTATACTACCCAAAGTAATCTACAGATTCAATGCAATCCCTATCAAGCTACCTACGGTATTTTTCACAGAACTAGAACAAATAATTTCAAGATTTGTATGGAAATACAAAAAACCTCGAATAGCCAAAACAACCTTGAGAAAGAAGAATGGAACTGGAGGAATCAACTTGCCTGACTTCAGGCTCTACTACAAAGCCACAGTCATCAAGACAGTATGGTACTGGCACAAAGACAGAAATACAGATCAGTGGAACAAAATAGAAAGCCCAGAGATTAATCCACACACCTATGGACACCTTATCTTCGACAAAGGAGGCAAGACTATACAATTGACTTCTAATTTGTGGTTCTTCTAGCAGTTGTTTTTGTTCATGTGGAAACTGGAGAGGAGTTGAAATTTAGTAAATTTTATCATGTGAAAATATTTTTCATAAGGGCCCGAATTGGAATCTTTCAGAATTTAAGGTTGTTGTTGGTGGTGGGAGCAGGGGGATGGCGAGGCAAAGAAGGCCAAAGTTAACTTGAAAAATATTAGGGTACAGTTGCTTTCCAATGCTGTGTTAGTTTCTGCTGTACAACAAAGTGAATCAGCTGTATGTACACATACATATATCCCTTCTTTCTCTGGCCTCCCCACAATTCCACCCATCTTGGTTACACAGAGTACCTAGGAAACTTTTAAAACCACTTTAGGCCGTGGAGGAGCTTCATGAAAATAGCATTTATTTAGCTTAATCTAGGAGCAGATGGTATGTACTGCAAAAAAGAGGCATGTAGAGAGCTGGTTTATTTTTCTTAGCCAAATATTTTCTCCTTCTTGAATGTGACCTCAGTAGTAGAAGAATTACAAATTAATGGCTTAATCTATCATCATCGTCATTTTTTGCTGTGAAGGCTTTAGAGAGGTGATGCTGAGGGTCCTTGGGTGAAAAGAAATTGTGCCCAGAGACACTTAAAGGGTTGAGTGGCACTTAGCTTGGGAACCATATTTACTAGACCAATGAAGGAAGGTTTAAATCCCTTTTGGATAATCAGCAATTTCTCTTCACAGTAGAGAGGATTCTAGCAAATTGTATTTAGGCAAAGAAATAAAAATTGCTTGGGGTGAGGCTATTAAGTTTCAAGCTATAATGTTTGAGATTTAATAATGACTCTTGGCTCTTTCCTATAGGAAAGTTCCATGCTAACTAGCTTACATCAGCATGAATGCCCTTGCTCTCATTAGCTTTAGGGCTGTCAAGATTGTGACTTTTAAAATTTCACCCTTCATCCTGGTGTGAAAGGCCATGTACTCACATTTACAGAGAACATAGAAAAGCATTTATTTTCCAGAAAGTTTAGGTGACTGGAATGTTAGACTTAGTATTTTTATTATGAATTTTGTCTATTCTTGAGAAGGTGTAACTAGACGCAGAAAATAAATAGAAGTTTGGATGAACTTTACGTCTCTTTAGAAAAAGAGAATCAGAAAATGAAAATAAATTAAGAGAAAGAACAGAGTGATAACTGGATTTTAAACATTTCATTTATGATTTTTAATTGAAACAACAACAAGAATCAATTTTGTTCTCAGGATTGGGAGCTTGTATACACCTGTGGTGGATTCATGTCAATGTATGGCAAAACCAATACAGTATTATAAAGTAAAAAATTAAAAAAAAACATAAAAAGTCAACTACATTTATAGGAAGTTGGTTTAAAAATATACAAAAATATTATTTTCCTTTGCTGTGAGGACGGTCAGTGTAGGATGAGCAATAAGTATCAGGAAATAGATATCGTTAAGATATTTCTGAGATTTGGCCTGAGCTCGTGGGCACAGTATAAAGTTATTAGCAAAATTTTGTTCTTCTTTTGATGCTTTCTCCACTTAGAATTTGTAATTATGTTCTCTACAAGCTTAAAATCAATAATTATGTTTGGATAATTTTTTTCTGTAAAGCAAGAAGCCGGATAATTATTAAAAATACATCTAAGATGGCGATCATAAGCTCTTGACAATAACATAATAGAATATACCGATCCAGGATGCTGGGAGCAGGATAAGAAGAAGATTATGTGTGGGAACACGTCTGGGTGCTGAGCTCTATGTAAAACAAATACAGAAATAACAAATATGATTTCGGTGGTATGTGCTCCAGTAACTGCAGGGCTGAAAAGCAGTGTGAAATATTGTCTAATGACAAAAACTTCATTAGGAGGTGAGCTTTGTTGATTACAAATTAAATGGCATCCCATTCTGGAAGCTAAAATTAGGGACCTGGGCCAAGACTCACAACAATTCTCTCTGAACCTGTTCTCGCTCTGCTAGGCCAGCCTGCTTTCTATGCTGAAAATGTTCCTGAGGGAAGTTAGCTGCAGTATGACACGGAGAGGAAAGTGGACGGGAAATTTAAAAGCTTGGTTTCTAGTTTCAAATCTGGCAAAGCGGGCATATAAACCTTCAGGGTTCAGTTTCCTCATGAGTAAAGTGATGTGTCCTTCCAGCCATAAAATTCTTTGATGATTGTCTGTAGTTCCTCAAGTTCTTGTAGTAAAGGATGGGGGCATGGTTAAGCCGCATGGAAACTTTGCCGCGGAGGTCTAGTCTTGTGAACAGATACCCAATCTGTTACCTTGTTTATCTGTGATATTGTTCATGTTGGTGATGATTCTGATTTTAAGTTTAAAAAGTGAAGAAGACACAGATTTTAGTAATTCAGGAATGTAATGAAATTGAATGTAGATTATACAAAGTTAAAAGATGCCAGAGGAAACCTGTGGTGAAATAGGTTCATAGACTTAATACTATTTCCAGATTGCCAAACTGCAGGTTTTTGTTTTTGTTTTTCCTGCCAAACTGCTCTCAGATTTCTTAGACTGAAACCCAAATCTCAGATTTTATTCAGTGCTACCACGAGGTGGCACTAATGATATATTCACTATATAAAACTTCATTTTCTTTCAACACAGATGAGTTTTTTCCTGTTGTTGAATTTGCTCAGGGACCTCAGTAAGGGAATCCTAATTGTAGGACCTCCTGGCTGTACCACAAGTAAATGCTTTAATACTGATATAGCCAACATTCTTAGAGCAAATAACTTTTATTGAGTTTTCCTAGAGAATGTGACAATGATTTATTGAGCTCACTTTTCCTATAACTAAGACTTACAGTGTAACTTTAAGTCAAGACCAGTATGTGAACAGGTTGCCTTTTTCTGTACTTTCAGATAAAAGATGAGTATTGTGAAAATCCTTTCTTTGCCTATAGTATCTCCACAGAAGAAGAGACTCTCCCAGGTGAAGGTTTTCTTGGTATGAAAGTGAAGTATTAGTTGCTCAGTCATGTCTGACTCTTTGCAATCCCATGGACTGTAGCCTGCCAGGTTCCTCTTTCCATGGAGTTCTCCAGGCAAGAATACCAGAATGGGTAACTATCTCTTTCTCCAGAGACTCTTCCCGACTAAGGGATTGAACCTGGGTCTCCTGCATTGCAGGCAGATTCTTTACCATCTGAGCCACCTATGGCTGAGCTTTAATTTTACTTGGCTTAAAGTCTTTTAAAATATGATAGCTTGCATAATATTTGAAACATTTCCCTTATTTTCCCCTTTTCTCCTTACTCGGACTACTGAAGCAAGGAATGTAGCTGTACAAGAAATTGTCATGTGCTGTTAATGTCTTTGAACTTTGTGTTTCAAAATCCTTAATATTTTTTGGAAGAGGAGTTATGGGAATAGAACAAGTACCTCACCAGAAATTGGGAAGAGAACGAGGCTATAACCTACCCCAGACTAGAGAGAACTTTCCTTAAGATAGGAAGAGGTCTCTGGAACCCAGGGGGGCCTGCTGGCTGCCAGTGTCATTAGAGTGGCTCAAGACTTTAAGAAGTGACTTCCTGTTGCATTTAGGCTGATGAGAATCCTACAGCATTGCATAGAATTTTTCTCTTGAAATTGTGGAACGGAAATAGCAGAGAGCCATAAAAACTGAAGGAGTTATGTCATCAGAGATAAAGGATGTTACAGTGGCAACCCACTTGTGTAGACTGGACCTCTCCATGTTAACCATCGTGTATACTCACAACCCTCAGTGCCTTGGGAATTCACTTTAGAAAATGGTAAAACTAACTTTAAGTGTTTTCTCCTAGTCTATAGTGTGGGGACTTGGAATAAAATATTGTAGAAGATAAAAATATTTTAAACATTTGAATATGTGGATGGCCTTTCATTCTTTGTCTGTTGGGAAGGATTTTTTTGTATATCCATCAGGAGTACCCATATCCTAGAATTCTCCTGATCTTTCCCAGTCTGTCTCAACACAACCCACTTCAATGCCTTTGCTCACTGAGTTTGGAAGTGATCTCTTTGGAACTTTTGTAGCATGTAAATTCCCTCATTAGACACTTTCCTATCCTACTTTGAAATAAATATTTTGCCAAATAAACCAGAGAGTGAGCATGGAAGTATAGCTTTGTTAATAGTAGTTTGAAATAAACAAGTGGATTCACACGGAGCTCCACTAGATTAAAATCTCATGCATTTAAAGATTCTTCAATAGATTGTTAGGACTTGGGAGATTTTACTTTTTCTCTCTTCTCCTTCAGAGAAGGCAATGGCACCCCGCTCGAGTACTCTTGCCTGGAAAATCCCATGGACGGAGGAGCCTGGTCGGCTGAAATCCACGGGGTCGCTAAGAGTCGGACACGACTGAGCGACTTCACTTGCACTTTTTACTTTCATGCATTGGAGAAGGAAATGGCAACCCACTCCAGTGTTCTTGCCTGGAGAATCCCAGGGACGGGGGAGCCTGGTGGGCTGCCATCTATGGGGTCACACAGAGTTGGATGCGACTGAAACGACTTAGCAGTAGCAGAAGCAGCTCTTCTGCTTGATGTTGTAAACAAATATAAAGGATGCTGAAATTAAGGTTAGAGCATGATATCATGTTGTCATGATGTCGTGCTCTGCCTTCTCATACTGTTCATGTTCATGGGGTTCCTATGGCGAAAATACTGGAGTAATTTTCCATTCCCTTCTCCAGTGGGCCACGTTTTGTCAGAATTCTCCACTATGACCTGTCTGTCTTGGGTGTCCCCGGATGGCATGGCTCATAGCTTCACTGAGTTACGCAAGCCCATTTGCCATGACAATGTGCCGAGACAGTGTATTAAAAAGCAGAAACATCATTTTGCTGACCAAGGTTTGTATATTCAGAGCTATGGTTTTTCCAGTAGTCTGTGTGTGAGAGTTGGACCATAAAGAAGGCTGAGCACTGAAGAATTGATGCTTTGAACTATGGTGCTGGAGAAAACTCCTGAGAGTCTCTTGGGCTGCAAGTAGACCAAACCAGTCAATCCTAAAGGAAATCAACTCTGAATATTCATTGGAAGGATTGACACTGAAGCTGAAGCTCCGATGCTTTGGCCACCTGATGCAAAGAGCTGACTCACTGGAAAAGACCCTGACACTGGGAAAGATTGAAGGCAAAAGGAGAAGAGGGTGGCAGAAGATGGGGTGATGAAATAGCATCACCGATTCAGTGGACATGAATTTGAGCAAACTCCGGGAAATAGTCAAGGACAGGAAAGTGTGGGGTGTTGCAGTCCATGGGGTTGCAGAGAATTGCACACGACTTTGCAACTGAACAACAACAACTTGCTCTGCTGTCACTGAGACATTATAGTTGCACAGGATTATGTATGATATCTGAAGGTATGTGATTTTCTTTTTTAAAAAATCTTTGTCAGTTTTGTAAAATGATACAGGGTTGAAAAAATTGTAATACAGAAAAGTACAAGAAATGTAAAAATCTACTGATATCATAAAGGAAGTAACTACCATTACAAATTTATGAGTCCTCCCAAATATCTCTGTATTTATATGTTAATGTATGTAATACATTTATATAAATAAGACCCTATCATACAAGTATGAGGTACTACCTTTTCCCCCACTCATCAATGTATGGCTGTTTATACCAATAAATATGAATTTATCCATAATTCCTAATGGGTGCATAGTATTCTATCATATGTATTTACTCTGATTAAACTATCCCTTTTTCATGAGCCTCACACTTAACTCAGTTACATTGGTGGATCCTAAGAGTTCTCCAATAAAGTCTTACTTTATGTACACATATATAGGCCAACTCAGAAAGAGTATGAGTATATAAAGTTTTAGGAATACAAGTGAAATATTCAAAAGTCTGTTTTAAAAAATATTGATTTAATTACACATAAATTTGAAATAATTTAAAATGTGCCTTTTCCTAATTTTGTAAAACTGTTTTATTCAAACTCCTCTTGCAACTTTGATATCAGTGTCATTACTATTTCTGGAGGCCTGTTTTGAGTCATTGATCATATCTCTATGCATCTTATGATACTTTTTAAAGATCAAAGTTGTTTAATTTATAACAGTTTTTAAATCAACATATAGAGCAGTTGCTGGATATTTTATTCCAATCTAAAAGACTCATTCACTCTTTGTGATCTCTATATGTAACCACACATATTATTTAAAACATTAAAAAAATTTTAAATTTGAAATGTATAGTGCACATATTGAATCGAGTAGAAATGTATTATATTAAAAAAAATAATAACCAAGCAGAACTTCCCTGGTGGCTCAGAGGTTAAAGTCTTTGCCTGCAAGGCGAGAGACCCGGGTTCAATCCCTAGGTCGGGAAGATCCCCTGGAGAAGGAAATGGCAACCCATTCCAGTATTCTTGCCTGGAAAATCCCATGGACGGAGGAGCCTGGTAGGTTACAGTCCATGAGGTCGCAAAGAGTCGGACACAACTGAGCAACTTCACTCATTCATAGAAGATAGAGACTACAAAGAGCAATATGTTTTTTTAGGAACATAATAACCTTCAGTGTTAATGAATGCTAAAAACCTAACCAAGAAATTGATTTGTTTTCCCCAATTTTTTATTACAAAAATGTCAAAGATGCAGAAGAGTTGAAAGAATAGTACAGTGAATACCTGTAAAACCCCAACAATCATAGCATTTTCTGTACATTTTTTTCTTCTCTCCCTTTCTCCTATCTGTCCTCCTTCCATATCTCCCTCATTTCTTTTCTTCTCCTGTAGGGGAGGTAGAAAGTTTTTTTCACCATTCTAGATTTTTGTGGCTGATCTAAGGGTTTAAACTG
Organism: Neotragus pygmaeus; assembly: GCA_006410875.1. NCBI lineage: Eukaryota > Metazoa > Chordata > Mammalia > Artiodactyla > Bovidae > Neotragus > Neotragus pygmaeus. Next base: position 196,213 of record SJYV01052002.1, on the reverse strand, counting down.
ATATAAAACAGGTTCAGTTCAGTTCAGTCGCTCAGTCGTGTCCGACTCTTCGTGACCCCATGAATCGCAGCATGCCAGGCCTCCCTGTCCATCACCATCTCCCAGAGTACACTCAGACTCACGTTCATCGAGTCCGTGATGCCATCCAGCCATCTCATCCTCGGTCGTCCCCTTCTCCTCCTGCCCCCAATCCTTCCCGGCATCAGAGTCTTTTCCAGGAGAAAAATAATACAGATTTTATTTAATAAAATTTTATGTGTACATGGGAATCCTCACAGGAAAATGGAGATCGAAAAAAAAAAAAAGGTTAGACCTAAGTGCTTATTTATTAGCTTGAACAGAGTGGTAATACTGGAATATTAACTGAAATATATGGGAGACTAGGGAAAATAAGAATTATTTTAGCAAAGTCTAGTATGCATTTCTCCTAGTCTCAATTCCCTGTCTCTAATGATAAGAATGTTTCTTTCACCCTGGTGTGAAGAGGGTGTCCTTCGCATGAGAGTTTCATCTGTTGCTTTCAGGAATTAAAGGGAGATCAGATGCCCTTTTGCATCTGCTGTTTTCAGGTGCCTTTGGCTCAAAACAATCAGTATGGCAAAGCCACATATTTTGGGGTAGCATGTCCTAAACTCCTTTACTTCATTCCTTCCTTGTTTCCTTTCTTTCTCTCCCCCTGTCTGCCTCTTTCTCTTCACACACACACACACACACACACACACACACACACACACACTCAGTATGGCAAAGCCACATATTTTGGGGTAGCATGTCCTAAACTCCTTTACTTCATTCCTTCCTTGTTTCCTTTCTTTCTCTCCCCCTGTCTGCCTCTTTCTCTTCACACACACACACACACACACACACACACACACACACACACTCAGTATGGCAAAGCCACATATTTTGGGGTAGCATGTCCTAAACTCCTTTACTTCATTCCTTCCTTGTTTCCTTTCTTTCTCTCCCCCTGTCTGCCTCTTTCTCTTCACACACACACACACACACACACACACACACACACACACACTCAGTATGGCAAAGCCACATATTTTGGGGTAGCATGTCCTAAACTCCTTTACTTCATTCCTTCCTTGTTTCCTTTCTTTCTCTCCCCCTGTCTGCCTCTTTCTCTTCACACACACACACACACACACACACACACACACACACACACTCAGTATGGCAAAGCCACATATTTTGGGGTAGCATGTCCTAAACTCCTTTACTTCATTCCTTCCTTGTTTCCTTTCTTTCTCTCCCCCTGTCTGCCTCTTTCTCTTCACACACACACACACACACACACACACACACACACACACACTCAGTATGGCAAAGCCACATATTTTGGGGTAGCATGTCCTAAACTCCTTTACTTCATTCCTTCCTTGTTTCCTTTCTTTCTCTCCCCCTGTCTGCCTCTTTCTCTTCACACACACACACACACACACACACACACACACAGACATATACAGAAAATTTTTTTCTTACACTACAAGAAAGTAACTTGTGGACATAGTGATACCATATCCCTGCATACTTTAGCATATATCTCCTGAAAATAAGGGCAATTCCTTGCTGCTGCTGCTGCTAAGTCACTTCAGTCGTGTCCGACTCTATATGACCCCATAGACGGCAGCCCACCAGGCTCCCCCATTCCTGGGATTCTCCAGGCAAGAACACTGGAGTGGGTTGCCATTTCCTTCTCCAATGTATGAAAGTGAAAAGTGAAAGTGAAGTCACTAAGTCGTGTCCGACCCTTAGCGACCCCATGGATTATAGCCCAATAGGCTCCTCCATCCATGAGATTTTCCAGGCAAGAGTACTGGAGTGGGGTGCCATTGCCTTCTCCAAGGGCAATTGCTTACATAACCAAATATCATCATCACACCTAATTAACAATAAGTTAATGATATAATATGTTGACTATATTGAAAATTTCCTTAATAGTCTCAAGATTTTATTTTATAAAATATCTCCTACCCCAAATTGTGTCTCCAGTCTCTTAGTCTTGTATAGTTATTCTAAAAGTGTAGTCTGTGGACCCTTTGAGATTCTCCGAGAGCTTTTAGGAGGTCTGTGAGGCTAAAGTTATTTTTATTATTATACTCAGATGTAATTTTGATTTTTCATTCTGTTGAAAATTTCAGTGCTGGTGGTACATGAATAGTGGTGGGTGAAACTGCTGTAACATAGCACAAATCACACTTTTCTAGTAGGTTTTTAAAAAATTCTACCTATAATTGAGATCATGTGGTGTTTGTCTTTCTTTGTCTGACTTTTTTCACTTATCACAATGCCCACAAGATCTTTCCATGTTGTCAAAAATGGCAGCATTTCCTTCTTTTCAATGGCTGAATAATAGTCCATTGTGTCTATATATCACATTTTCCTTATCCATTTATCTGTTGGTGGACACTTAGACTGATTCTATGTCTTGGCTATTATAAATAATACTGCAGAGAGCAAGAGGGCACAGATATCTTTTTCAGTTAGTGTTTTGTTTTCTTCTGATAAATACGCAACATTGGAATTGCTGGATGGCGGTTCTATTTTTTAAGTTTTTGAGTGATCTCTATACTGTTTTCAAAGTGGTTACACCAATTTCCCACCAACAGTGCACAGGGGTTCCATTTTCTCTACATCCTCATCAACACTTGTTATTTCCTGTCTTTTTGATAATAGCCATTCTAACAGTTGTGAGATGATATCTCATTGTGGTTTTGATTTACATTTCCCTGAGGATTAGTGATGTTGAGTGTCTTTTCCTTTATCTACTGGCCATCTGTATGTAATCTTTGGAAAAATGTCTATTCAGATCCTCTGCCCATTTTAAACTAGATTTTTTTTCTTTTTCTTTTTTTGCTGTTGAGTTGTATGGGTTTTAATATATTTGGATATTAAATCCTTGTCATATAATTTGCAAATATTTTCTCCCATTCAATAGTCTGCATTTTAATTTTGTTGATAGTTTCTTTTGCTGTGCAGCAGCTTTTTAGTTTGATGTAGTCCCATTTGTTTATATTTACTTTTGATGTCAAATCCAAAAAATCATCATCAAGACCAATGTTAAAGAACTTATCATCTATATTTGCTTCTATGAGTTTTATGGTTTCAGTTTAATTATGTTCCAGTTTAATTATTTTGCATGTGGCTGTCCAGTGTTCCCAATATTGTTTATTGAAGAGACTATCAGACTATTTTCTTGGGCTCCAAAGTTACTGCAGATGCTGATTGCAGCCATGAAATTAAAAGACACTTACTCCTTGGAAGAAAAACCATGACAAACCTAGACAGCATATTCAAAAGCAGAGATATTACTTTGTTAATAAAGGTCCATCTAGTCAAAGCTATGGTTTTTCCAGTAGTCATGTACAGATGTGAGAGTTGGACTATAAAGAAAGCTGAGCACTGAAGAATTGATGCTTTTGAACTGTGGTTTGGAGAAGACTCTTGAGAGTACCTTGGACAGCAAGGAGATCCAACCAGTCAATCCTAAAGGAAATGAGCCCTGAACATTCATTGGAAGGACTGATGCTGAAGCTGAATCTCCAATACTGTTTCTACCTGATGTGAAGGGCTAAGTCCTTAGAAAAGACCCTGATGCTGGGAAAGATCGAAGGCAGAAGGAGGAGAAGGAGATGACAGAAGATAAGATGGTAGGATGGTATCATTGAGTCAATGGACATGAGTTTGAGCAAGTTCTGGAAGTTGGTGATGGGTAGGGAAGCCTGGTGTGTTGCAGTCCATAGGGTTGCAGAGAGGCAGACATGGCGGAATGACTGAACTGAATTGAACTGATCCTTTCCCAATTGTATATTCTTGGCTCCTTTGTTGTAAAGTAATTAGCCATATATGCACGGGTTTATTTCTGGGATCTCTATTTTGTTTTCTTGATCTATGTGTCTCTTTTTATGCCAATACCACACTGTTTTTATTACTATAGATTTGCAGTATAGTTTGAAATCAGGAAGTGAGTCATTGTTTTCAAAATGACCAGCGCCTGTTACAAAGTGCAATATAGGCAAATAAGTTAATGTAACAAAAGTTTATTGATGTGGTTTCAGATTCCTTACTGCAATTAACCTTTAAGAAACTTGCACTTTTTGAGTTTGAGGTAGTATAAAAAAATATCTATAATTATCTGAAAAAGTTATTAGCATATTCTTTTTCTAACTGTTATCTATGTGAGACTGGATTTTATTAATACAGTTTAACTTAAAGAACATTTTATAACAAGCTGAATACAGAAGCAATTATGAGAGTCTAGCTTCTTTTATTAAGCCAGATATTAAAAATATTTTATAAAATGTAAAACAATGCCACTGTTTTCATTGTATTTTTTTGATTTTGAAAAACTGAGTTTTTTAAACTAAAAATGTGCTACTAATTTGGACCTGTATGAGTTATTATTATAAAATGACCCAATAAGCATGTAACTTAAAATATGTTTTAATTTTTAAATTACATATTATTAGATATAATCTGCATAAACAAAAACTCTTTGGGGTTCTTAATAATTAGTAAACTGCAGAAGGGCCTCAAGATTTAACAGCTTGAGAACAGCTGAGATTGAGAGAGATGAGAATTGGGTGGATAATCAAGAGAGGACTGTCTGCAGAAATGACATTTGAGTTGAGAACTAAATAGTTAGAAGAAGGCATCCAAGTGAAAATTAGGAAAACATTCCATGCAAAGAGTGATGATGAGGAGCAGCCAATGAAAGAGCTCCAAGACAGGGAAGAATTTTGGGTGTTTCCAAGGAGAAACAAGCTAGTATGAGATCAGGTCAGAGAGATGTGTTGGGATCAGATTATTAGGGTCTCATAGATTGTGGTAAGGAGACTGAATATTATTTTATATATAATGGAATTCCACTAAGGCGTTATAAATAGGGTTGTGACATCATCCATGTTTTTCCTTTAAAAGAAGAATAGACTGTATGTGCTGAGAGTTGAGGAAAGAAGTTAGAAGACAGTTGCAGCAGCCTAGGAGAGTGAGATGAGAAGGCAATGGCACCCCACTCCAGTACTCTTGCCTGGAAAATCCCACGGATGGAGGAGCCTGGTGGGCTGCAGTCCATGGGGTGGCTAAGAGTGGGACACGACTGAGCGACTTCACTTTCACTTTTCACTTTCATGCATTGGAGAAGGAAATGACAACCCACTCCAGTGTTCTTGCCTGGAGAATTCCAGGGACAGAGCTGGTGGGCTGTTGTCTGTGGGGTCGCACAGAGTCAGACACGACTGAAGTGACTTAGCAGCAGCAGCAGCAGGAGAGTGAGAAAGGGGGCATGCACTGTGTTTTAGCAATGAAAATAGTAAGAAAATGTCTTAGTCCATTTACATTGCTGTTACAGAGTACCACTGACTGGGTGGCTTATAAAAAACAACAATTTATCTTTCATAGTTTTGGAGGCTGGGAAGCCCAAGATCACAGCGTAAGCAGATTTGGTGTCTGGTGACACCTGCTTCTCAGTTCATACATGGCTGTCTTCTTTCTGTGTCTTTACATCATGAAAAGAATAAGGGAGCTGTCCAGAGTCTCTTTTATAAAAGTGCTAAGCCCATTTATGAGAACTCTGTCTTCATAATCTAATCACCTTCCAAAGGACCCATTTCCAAATACAATCACATTGGGGATATACTCAACATGTTAATTTTGAAGGAACATAAACATTCAGTCTATAGCAAGTGATAAGATTTAGATTATACTTTTTTGAAGGTAAAAATGACTGATAAATTAGATGTGGAGTGCAGGGTAAAGCAATGAACTGGAGTTGGTCAGAGCAACTGGGTAAGTGACAGAGATGTTTACTGAAACCAGGAAGACTGGGAGAGGTACAGTTTTAGTGAGTTCTGTTTTATACTAGTTAAGTATAAATCTTATGACATAAGTACTGTCATTTTTTACATTAAAAAATGAGGATGTAGTGGTTCAGAGAGGTCATGAAACTCATCAGAAGTCACTGGTGTGTAAGTGGTGTAGGCAAGATTTGACCCCAGATAATCCAGTTTCAGTGCCTGCTATCTCAGCCACTAAGATGAGAAAAGACACTTGAGTTTTGGGAAGGTGAGCCACTAGAGTGATCTTTCAAAATATAAATCAGATTGTATCTGCTCTCCCATCTTGTTACTCATTTCCATGACTTTCCAGAAGAAAATCCAGACCTCTGCCTGTTTTTCAACCACTTATGCCATTCAGATCATGGCATCTGGTCCCATTACTTCATGGGAAATAGATGGGGAAACAGTGGAAACAGTGTCAGACTTTATTTTTTGGGGCTCCAAAATCACTGCAGATGGTGACTGTAGCCATGAAATTAAAAGATGCTTACTCTTTGGAAGAAAAGTTATGACCAACCTAGATAGCATATTCAAAAGCAGAGACGTTACTTTGTCAACTAAGGTCCGTCTAGTCACGCTATGGTTTTTCCTGTGGTCATGTATGGATGTGAGGGTTGGACTGTGAAGAAGGCTAGTGCTGAAGAATTGATCCTTTTGAACTATGATGTTGGAGAAGACTCTTGAGAGTCCCTTGGACTGCAAGGAGATCTATCCAGTCCATTCTGAAGGAGATCAGCCCTGGGATTTCTTTGGAAGGACTGGTGCAAAATCTGAAACTCCAGTACTTTGGCCACCTCATGAGAAGAGTTGACTCATTGGAAAAGACTCTGATGCTGNGGGTCAGAGAGGCTGGAGGAGAGCGGGGAGGGGGCAGGCCGCGCAGGATCTAGGGGACAGCGCCCAGACCCCCAGGACTGCTGCCCGACGGGCAGCGTCAGAGCCGGCGATCTGTGCCCGCCGACGGCGTGGGGACCCAGGCCGTTAACCGCCTCCCGCCTGTGCCAACCAGAGGCTGGAAGGAAGGGCCCCTTCCAGGCGGGGACCAGCGTGACGCTTCGTGGATATTCACTGAATTGAACTGAATTCTAGCACACGGAATCGGGGCAGGGGGCTGCCAGTTTTGAGTCCATGACTAGGGGCTGGGAGGGCGGAGCGGCTTGTCCCGCAGCCCCCGGGCCAAAGCATGCACCTTGGGGGACCCTCCCCACTGGCCATGAGACACGCTGTGCCCAGGCCAGGGTGGCAAGCGGTGGAGCAACGGAATCAGCAGCCCCAAACTGTTAGCGAGACAAGACACAAGAGACTCGACTGGGGCACAAATGGGCCGAGCACAAATGGTCCCAGTCTGGACCACGCCCGCCGTCTCTCAGGAAATTCCCTCCGGATTTGGGAGGACCTCATAGTGCAGCTGAGGGCATCTCGCTCTCCAGCCACGGCTCTGGAGCTGGGGGTGCCTTGGGCGCCCCCACTTCCCAGGGGCTGTGGAGGAGGGGTGAGAGGTCGCAGATGACGCTAAGACGGAACCAAGCCCCGGGGTGGGGGGCTTCCATTCTGAGCAGAAGAGGGAAGATCGGAAAGCTCAGCACAGAAAGGGGGGCAACGACCGAGCTCCAGGCTAACCCGTTCACGCGACCCAAAGCCCAGCCCTGTCCGGGACTCTAGAAGGCCACAGGCTGTTTCGTGCTGAGTTTCCAGGGCCGGAAAGCTGGGGTGCGGGCTGCGCTGGGCTCAACAGGGCGGCCCTGTNAGACTTTATTTTTTGGGGCTCCAAAATCACTGCAGATGGTGACTGTAGCCATGAAATTAAAAGATGCTTACTCTTTGGAAGAAAAGTTATGACCAACCTAGATAGCATATTCAAAAGCAGAGACGTTACTTTGTCAACTAAGGTCCGTCTAGTCACGCTATGGTTTTTCCTGTGGTCATGTATGGATGTGAGGGTTGGACTGTGAAGAAGGCTAGTGCTGAAGAATTGATCCTTTTGAACTATGATGTTGGAGAAGACTCTTGAGAGTCCCTTGGACTGCAAGGAGATCTATCCAGTCCATTCTGAAGGAGATCAGCCCTGGGATTTCTTTGGAAGGACTGGTGCAAAATCTGAAACTCCAGTACTTTGGCCACCTCATGAGAAGAGTTGACTCATTGGAAAAGACTCTGATGCTGGGAGGGATTGGGGGCAGGAGGAGAAGGGGACGACTTAGGATGAGATGGCTGGATGGCATCATGGACTCGATGGACGTGAGTCTGAGGGAACTCCGGGAGTTGGTGATGGACAGGTAGGCCTGGCGTGCTGTGATTCATGGGGTCGCAAAGAGTCGGACACGACTGAGCGATTGAACTGAACTGAACTGATACCATTCAGCCTCTTGTGAAGATCCAACATGCTGGCTTCCCTTCTCTTGCTGGAACATGCCAAGTCTCTCCTGTAGTAGGGCTTTGGCACATTCTGTTTGCTTTGCCTGGAATTCTCTTTCTCCAGCAGTTTGCCTGGATGGCTGATTCCCATACTTCAGGTCTCAGGTCAAAGTCAGATTTTTAGAGAGAGCTTTGCTGGTCACTTTTTTCCCTTAAGGAGCCCCTTCCAGGCCCATGCTACCTGAGCACCTTATTTATTTCCTCATAGACCTTTCATAGGGTGAAATTATTTTGTTTACTTACTTGTTTACTTCTATACTGAATGATTTTTTTACCAGTATGAGGTGAGTTCCATGATGGAAGATCCACTATTCTTTTATCACTACTCCTTAGACTTAAAGTGCCTGGGACAGAATATGCATTTGACAGACACTTGAGCATTGAATGTATAAATGACATAGTTTACAACCAGTGAGTTTACAATCAGAAGTATTTATGAGATACTAAAGAAATAGAGGCAGTGATTAACTGTACTTATTTATTAACCTTGAACAGGACCAATTCTGTTGGAGTGAGGGGTTGCTTAAGTCTTCCAAATATTTTCTTTGTTACACAACTGCTTGAAATTCTTTATTTTGATTTATTACACTTCCTGAATTTCTACAATATATATTGATTAATATTAGCATTAACAACCATTTATTCTCTTTTCTCTTAGTTGCTCTTAGAAGGCAAATATCTCTGAGAAAGTAAACACAGACCAAACTACCAGTCATATTTTAGGGAGAATCAGTTCAAATAGATTTTCTTCTAATAATATGAACCCTCAGTAGAATAGAGGAAACAGGACTTAACCTGGCTCAGACGATAAAGAATACACCTGCAATGCTGGAGACCTGGGTTCGATCCCTGGTTTGGGAAGATCCACTGGAGGAGGGCATGGCAACCCCCTCCAGTATTCTTGCCTGGAGAATCCTACAGACAGAGGAGCCTGGTGGGCTACAGTCCATGGAGTCTCAAAGAGCTGGACACGACTGAGCGACTAAGCACAGCACAGCACAAAGTCACTGAACATCCAGATGATGGCTCAGGCATCAGGGTGCTGGAGTGAAAAAAGTGGGGAAGTGAGTGAAGGGCAAAGACGAGAACATGAAAGATCCCCCTCAAAGGCAAAAGTTTCTCTTTTCTCAGTTTTCTCTAGGGCTGAACTTGATAGCTGAATGATGTTTCAACTCATTTGGATTTGCTATTACTTAGTTTATGAAAAGTCAAAGACAGTTATTTAAACCATCCCACATAAATTCAGCTGTAAAGACACTTTCAGAGATTTAACTGATACAGTCTTTGTAGAAGAATCTTATGAATTATTGAAATGGTGAAACAAGAAGCAAGCAGTTACCTAATTTGCCCTTGATGATGAATGGCAGAGATTTAGAGATTAATCTCTTTCTCTAAGATATTTTCTGTTAAATGAAGATGTAGACACTATCATTTGAGATGGACTAGAGTAGAAAATATCTTTCCAAAATTTATTAGCTTTCCAGCTGTGAATGTAATAAACAACTTTTTGAAAATTAATGTTTGTTTTCATTCATATAGTTTTAGCAGTTGTTTTCTATTCTGAGGGATAGAAGTGAAGGTGTTGATGGGAATAAATTACCTCTGTGGCCCATGGTTTATGTAGAGAATAATTTTATGAAGTGGTAACAAATCATGACTTTTTTGGGGAAAGCTTTTGCTTATGATAACATTACTTCTGATATTTTTATGGTTACCTAGCAGGAGAAAACTTTATACCTTAAATTCAGAGCAGTGATTTGTGTGTGTGTGTGTTTAAAGTTCTCTGTGAGTTTAACGCGCAGTGACATGAGACAATGCATTTTATTTAGTTTTGATTGAGGGTGAACGTTTTTCAGTTTAAGAATTAAAAAAATCTTGACTTAATAGGATTATTTAAAAAATCTCAATAGTTTTAAAGATTATAATAATAATCTTAAGATTTTAAGGTATTGTCCCAAATTCTGTCTTACTACTGGAATCTAAATCCAGAACTCCCTTCTTATCCTCTTATATCTTGCATTTCCAGAGCAAGAACAGATAATATATGTTCTATAAATATGTTATAGATAGATGTGGCTAAATGAAGACTGTTTAGTGATGCAGTACAATTGTCTTGGTAACATACACTTAAACAGAATTATCATGAGAAGTCAAAATCAATCCCTTAAGTCCTATTCATTAGCTTTCTCTCCAGTGAGTCTGGAAGATTTTAATTATTACTGTAATGTCCAAAAACTAAACAACACAAAGTGCCCATGAAGAAGTAGAAAGTAATGGTTAAGTCTTATTAGTAACAATGAACCATATGTTCCTAAAGGAGTTGTTGTGATTTAATCACCAGTGGTTGAGATTTCAAGTTTTTATTGAAATGTAATTCACATATAGCACTGTATAAATTTAAGATATATAATATGTTGATCTGATACACTTACATATTGCACAATGATCACCATAGTGTTAGTTAACACCTCTATCATATCACATAATTATCATTTCTTTTATTTGGTGAGAACATTTAAGATCTACTCTCTTAGCAACTTTCAAGCATATAATACAGTATTCGTTGTGGTTCAGTTGCTCAGTCATTTCTGACTCTTTGTGACCCCATTGACTGCAGCACACCAGGCTTCCCTATCCTTAACCATCTCCTGGAGTTTGCTCAAACTCATGTCCATTGAGTCAGTGCTGCCATCCAATCATCTTGTCCTCTGTCATCCCCTTTTCCTCCTGCCTTCAATCTTTCCCAATATCAGGGTCTTTTCTAGTGCACTGGCTCTTCGCACCAAGAAGCCAAAGTATCGGAGCTTCAGCTTCAGCATCAGTCCTTCCAATGAATATTCAGGACTAATTTCCTTTAGGGTTGACCAACTTGATCTCCTTGCAGTACAAGAGACTCTCAAGAGTCTTCTCCAACACTACAGTTTCAAAGCATCAATTCTTGAAAGCTCAGCCTTCATTACGGTCCAACTCTCACTGGCAAATAATCATGTATGGGTACAGTGTTATTAAATACAATCATGATGCTATACATTTGATCCCCAGAACTTATTTGTCTTTTGTTTGTTTGTTTTTCTCATTTATCTTATAACTGAAAGTTTGTACTCTTCCCATTTTCATCTCCCCATTTTTCCTCATTCCTGAGTCTCTGGTAACTACCATTATACTGTTTCTATAAGTTTGATTTTTTTTAATATTGCACACACAGATAAGTGATATCATGCAGCATTTGTCTATAGTTGTCTGAGTTATTTCACTTAGCATAATGTACTCACGGTCCATCCATGTTGTCACAAATTGGAGGATTTCCTTCTTTCTCATGACTGAGTGGTTGGAATGTTCATTCCTATATAATAACGAGTGTAAAGGCAGCTCCCATTCTATCAGTAGCAAGGTTTGATGTATCAACAATTTATCACTGCCATAGTCCTTACATGTATATTCCTACTGCACAGTCATATACCTGACACCATGTTTCTCCAGCTATTTTTTGATTCTTGAATGAGGAAGCATGAATTGGACTGTTTCTAAATATAAAGAGGTATCATGATTTTAATTCTGTTATGAGCAAGTGAGCCAATGTGTTGAAAACGGAGGCAGTAAATCAGGACCTATGAGCTTATGAGCTTAGATCCTAGTCTCTCTTACTAGCCAAAGGGGACTTGGAAATACTTTATATTATGCTTTTATAGTATTACTGACAGTGACAGACTCAGTCTATATGCTAAGCCAGTCCCCCTCCCCCACCTCATTTTCTCTTTCTCATGGTTGACATCTAGAAATGTTTCTAAAGTCTGCGACAGAGACACTGCAGTATTATCACTGAAGGTTAGTTGGACAGTAATAAATCATTGAGTCCTTCAAGCCAAATACTCTCCTTGGGCTATATTCTATACAAGGGCCATGGCTAATATTTCTTACTGCTTTGTAATCCTTTGTGGTTTCTCTCTAGTTGCACTTCTAAAGGACCAAAACATTTGGAGTCTTAGATCTTCAGAGACTTATCAGGTACCTTAATATTTCCTTTGATTTGGAAGCAGAGAAATTTTAAAATGGAAGTTATTGAACAAGAGGAGTATGGGACAGATAGGTGTCATCTTAGAGATAATAACGAACTTTGATCTCCAGAATAATATACTAAGTGTGATAATAAAGCTTTCATTGAGTTCAGAGCATTGCCTTGTTAAAAGTAGCTTTATTGCTTTTTTTTTTTTGCTTTTCTTAAAGAATAAAATATGTCTTATGTAACTAAAAAATACAAGCCTGAAATACATAAGGCTGAACAGATTCAGCATGGCTTAATGTGAGTTATGAGAAAGTATTCTACATTTTGGTATAATATAAACCTGCATATAATTCTTTTCTTCTGCATCTTTTTTTTTTCCTGTGAGCAGGCAATCCTGTGATTTATAAATCTTTGAATCACAAATCTGGAGATTCTGTTTATGCTCTTAAATTTAACAACATTAAAGTGGTAATGTGATCTAATGATGAAGAAGCAGGTATGAGAATGGGAAGAATTAAAGTGCAGGCCTTTGAATGTATGCTTTTATTTTCTTAGAGTACTCCTCACCCCAAGCTTATAAATTCTGATTATAAAATTTGATAAATGCTCAACGAAAAGAACTTGGAAACTAGAGAAAACCATTAAGAAAAAAAAATCACCCTTCAGAGATAGCCACTCTTAGCTAACATTTTCAGGTTAAAAATTGCAAAGTTTAAAAAGATAATCTGTAAATTGTGTGGTAGTTTGAACACTCATCTCACATGTTAGCAAAGTAATGCTCAAAATTCTCCAAGTGAGGCTCCAACAGTAAGTGAACTGAGAACTTCCAGATATTCAAGCTGGATTTAGAAAACACAGAGGAGTCAGAGATCAAATTGTCAGCATCCACTGGATCATAGAAAAAGCAAGAGACTTCCAGAAAACATCTATTTCTGCTTTATTGATTATGCCAAAGCCTTTGACTGTGTGGATCACAACAAACTGTGGAAAATTCTGAAAGAGATGGGAATACTAGACCACCTTACCTGCTTCCTGAGAAATCTGTATGCAGGTCAGGAAGCAACAGTTACAACTTGGAACAACGGACTGGTTCCAAATTGGGAAAGGAGTACGTCAAGCCTGTATACCGTCACCTTGCTTATGTAACTTATTTTCAGAATGTTTCATGCGAAATGCCAGGCTGGATAAAGCACAAGTAGGAATCAAGATTTCCAGGAGAAATATCAACAAGCTCAGATATGCAGAAGACACCACTCTTATGGCAGAGAGTGAAAAGGAACTAAAGGACTCTTGATGAAAGTGAAAGAGGAGAGTGAAAAAGCTGGCTTATGACTCCACATTCAAAAAACTAATATCATGGCATCCAGTCCCATTACTTCATGGCAAATAGATGGGAAAACATGAAAACAGTGAGAGATTTTATTTTCTTGGACTCCAAAATCACTGCAGATGGTGACTGCAGCCATGAAATTAAAAGACGCTTGCTCCTTGGAAAAGAAAAGCTATGACCAACCTACACAGCATATTAACAAAGCAGAGATATTACTTTGCCAACAAAGCTTTGTCTAGTCAAAGCTATGGTTTTTCCAGTAGTCGTGTATGGATGTGAGTTAAGAATTGATGCTTTTAAACTGTGGTGTTGGAGAAGATTCTTGAGAGTCCTTTGGACTGCAAGGAGATCAAACCAGTCAATCCTAAAGGAAATCAGTCTTGAATATTCATTGGAAGGACTGATGCTGAAGCTGAAGTTCCAATACTTTGGCCACCTGATGCGAAGAACTGACTCACTGGAAGACTCTGATGCTGGGACAGATTGAAGGCAGGAGGAGAAGGGGACAACAGAGGATGAGATGGTTGGATGGCATCAGCTACTTGATGGATGTGAGTTTGAGCAAGCTCTGGGAATTGGTGATGGACAGGAAAGCCTGGCATGCTGCAGTCCATGGGGTTGCAAAGATTTGGACATGACTGAGTGACTGAACTGAACTGAATCTGTAAATACATGTTAAAAATATTTTAAATGGTTTTCTTTATGTAAAACCCTTAAAAAATAAATGACTGGTTAGAAGTAATTAATATTGAGAAGTCTGTAATATTTGCATTGTTCTCAAAACTTTGGTTTTATTGGATAAAGATCAATTTTGCTCTTTGGTAAATACTTAATGAAAATTTTATCATATTTTAGGGTATGGTTAGGAGAAGGCAATGGCACCCCACTCCAGTATTCTTGCCTGGAAAATCCCATGGATGGAGGAGCCTGGTAGGCTACAGTCCATGGGGTTGCTAAGAGTCAGACACGACTGAGCGACTTCACTTTCTCTTTTCACCTTCATGCATTGGAGAAGGAAATGGCAACCCACTCCAGTGTTCTTGCCTGGAGAATCCCAGGGACGGGGGAGCCTAGTGAGCTGCCGTCTATGGGGTCGCACAGAGTCAGACACGACTGAAGTGACTTAGCAGCAGCAGCAGCAGCAGGGTATGGTTATATTTAAATAATTTAACATTTACCTCATTAACTCTATATCCTTTTGCCCAAATATGCAACTTGATAACCTGAGTCAATTCTTGTATTGTAAATGGAACTCTTAAAGGGATGTGGACAGATTTCTTTAAAGTCCTGATGCCAGGCTCTTTCATGTGCTTGGACATTTGTGGTTGTCTCCATTCTGAAGAGTCAAAGTTCTAGAAGTCTTTGAAGGGATTTGGATATATTAAAGGTAGATGAATGTGTCTCACATGGAATTGAATGCACCCCCCCGCACCCCCTGTCAAGTTTAGAGTTTGATCTTGTTGCTTTCAGTTCACTTCAGTTCAGTCGCTCAGTCGTGTCCAACTCTTTGTGACCCCATGAATCGCAGCATGCCAGGCCTCCCTGTCCATCACCACCTCCCGGAGTTCACTCAGACTCATGTCCATTGAGTCCGTGATGCCATCCAGCCATCTCATCCTCGGTCGTCCCCTTCTTCTCCTGCCCCCAATCCCTCCCAGCATCAGAGTCTTTTCCAATGAGTCAACTCTTTGCATGAGGTGGCCAAAGTACTGGAGTTTCAGCTTCAGCATCATTTCTTCCAAAGAAATCCCAGGGTTGATCTCCTTCAGAATGGACTGGTTGGCTCTCCTTGCAGTCCAAGGGACTCTCCAGAGTCTTCTCCAACACCACAGTTCAAAAGCATCAATTCTTGTTGCTTTAACTCTCTCTCAATGTGAAACTCAAAGTTCCTATGTCCCCATTGGGTCAGTTTAGGAAAGTATCCTAGTGAGCTGAATAAATACTGATGAATTGTGTTAAGCAATTCTTTGGAAAAAGGTTACATTTCATCAACTTGCTTAAGTAATAGTAAAAAAATACATATATATAGTAAAATTGGATATATTAATAAATGACGTGTATGCAAAGTAGTTCTTGAAAAACAACCAAAACCAAAACTGCTCCAAGCAGAACAGAACACAAACCTTAACAAACCCAAAACTGGGAGTGAGCCTCTGAAATTAAAGGGTAACTTGTCAGCATGTGACAGATGCTATATTGGGGCCATGTATCATTTTGTGTCATCATTTAAGTGGACAGGACTGTATATCATTGGTGAATTAACAACTCAAAGGGCACTGATTATATTTTGCTTGTTTTTATGTACAATTAATTTGGGTAAAACTGTATTGCCACTGTTAGTTTATATCAGTAATTTTAATTTTTAAAGGAAGAAAAGGAGACTGAAGATCTTATGTCATTTAATTTTCAGAATGCCATAGAAACAAACCCTTGTGTCTTAACAAAAGACCCCATTCTCAAAACTGAGAGCCAACTCATTCCAACAAACATTAACCAGGAATATTGTTCAGTAATTCACTGAGCTCGGTGTCAATGACAATAGCCTGTCAAAGAGTTAAAATAATAAATTAGAAAGTTACTTTGTTCAGTTCAGTTCAGTTGCTCAGTTGTGTCCGACTCTTTGCAACCCCATGAATTGCAGTAGGCCAGGCCTCCCTGTCCATCACCAACTCCTGGAGTTCACCCAAATTCATGTCCATCGAGTCGGTGATGCCATCCAGCCATCTCATCCTCCGTCGTCCTCTTCTCCTCCTGCCCCCAACCCCTCCCAGCATCAGAGTCTTTTCCAATGAGTCAGCTCTTTGCATGAAGTGGCCAAAGTACTGGAGATTCAGTTTTACCATCATTCCTTCCAAAAAACACCCAGGACAGGTCTCCTTTAGAATGGACTGGTTGGATCTCCTGGCAGTCCAAGGGACTCTCAAGAGTCTTCCCCAATACCATTGTTCAAAAGCATCAATTCTTGGGTGCTCAACTTTCTTCACAGTCCAACTGTCACATCCATACATGACCACTGGAAAAACCATAGCTTTGACTAGATGGACCTTTGTTGGCAAAGTAATGTCTCTGCTTTTCAATATGCTATCTAAGTTGCTCATAACTTTCCTTCCAAGGAGTAAACGTCTTTTAATTTCATGGCTCCAGTCATGATCTGCAGTGATTTTGGAGCCCCCCAAAATAAAGTCTGACACTGTTTCCACTGTTTCCCCATCTATTTCCCATGAAATGATGGGACCAGATGCCACGACCTTCATTTTCTAAATGTTGAACTTTAAGCCAACTTTTTCATTTTCCTCTTTCAGTTTCATCAAGAGGCTTTTTAGTTCCTCTTCACTTTCTGCCATAAGGGTGGTGTCATCTGCATATCTGAGGTTATTGATATTTCTCCTGGCAATCTTGATTCCAGCTTGTGCTTCTTCCAGCCCAGCATTTCTCATGATGTACTNCCCCATAGACAGCAGCCCACCAGGCTCCCCTGTCGCTGGAATTCTCCAGGCAAGAACACTGGGCTGGGTTGCCATTTCCTTCTCCGTGAAAGTGAAAAGTGAAAGTGAAGCCGCTCAGTCGTGTCTGACTCTTCGCAACCCCATGGATTGTAGCCTACCAGGCTCCTCTGTCCATGGGATTTTCCAGGCAGTGGGGTGCCATTGCCTTCTCCCAGGGGAAGAGCTAGGAGTAATAAACCCAACTGTCACAAATGTGGGTGGAGTCTTTTGGCTGGCTCTCTACTATCACTGTACATTGAACACTGGCATCAGAAGGAGCACGAGACTGTCCTGGTTTTGACTGTTGTGCAAATAATCAGGCAGCTGGGGCAAAACAAAACCTGAAAAATCCACCTGAAGGCCTTAAGAAAAGGCTGCAGGCAGTTTGCAAAAATTTGGGAGGCTTTAATCTTCCAGGGGGCCTGGTATCAAGAAAGAGATCCTAGATTTCAGTGGCCAGGGAACCTGTATAGAAAAACGAACACAACCGGCCCGGGACTGCCATCTTCAGAAAGTGAAAATTGCTTGTTGCTGCTGCTGCTAAGTTGCTTCCAACTCTTTGAGACCCTGTGGACTATATAGTTCATGGAATTCTCCATATTAGAATACTTGAGTGGGAGAAGGCAATGACACTCCACTGCAGTACTCTTGTCTGAAAACTCCATGGACAGAGGAGCCTGGTGGGCTGCAGTCCATGGGGTCGCGAAGAGTCAGACACGACTGAGTGACTTCACTTTCACTTTTCACTTTCATGCATTGGAGAAGGAAATGGCAACCCAGTCCAGTGTTCTTGCCTGGAGAATCCCAAGGACGGGGGAGCCTGGTGGGCTGCTGTCTGTGGGGTCACAGAGTTGCACACGACTGAAGTGACTTAGCAGCAGCAGCAGCAGCCTTTCCCTTCTCCAGGGGATTATCCCAACCCAGATTTCAAACTCAGGTTTCCCACATTGCAGGTGGATTATTTACCAGCTGAGCCACAAGGGGAACCCAAGAATACTTGAGTGGGTAGCCTATCCCTTCTCCAGGGGATCTCTCCAATCCAGGAATTGAACCGGGGTCTCCTGCATTGCAGGCAGATTCTTTACCAACTGAGCTATCAGGAAGTCTGCTTGCAAAGTTAGCCCTTGTCTGGCATCTGGGTTCTCAGATTTGGAGAATGTTTTCACCATTTTCTAATGTATGATTTACTGCACCTAAAATGTTTATTCAAGCAATATGGCTTGTGTTTAACACCTGCTTTCATTCTGAGAATCTGGAGTTTTGGTATATGTTCAGCAGCCCTCAGTAAAAACACTGGGGTCTGAGTTTCTAATGAGATTCTCTGGTAGACAACATTTCACACGTATCACACAGTTTGGTGCTGGAGGAATTGATCCCATCTGACTATGCAGGGAGACGCCTGGGAACTACGTCTGATTTTTCCTTCAGATTTCATCCCATGTACCGTTTGCCTTTACTGATTTTGCTTTGTGTCCTTTCACTGTAATAAATTTTACCTGTAAGTCCTGTGAGTTCTAACAAATCACTGAACCTGGGGGTGGATTTGGAGACCTGCAACACAGAGCATTAACTGGAAGAGGTTTGTAGATGAAGTGAGAGTTGTACTCTGGAGTGTACTAAATTCTGGACCTTAAACCAGGGATGAGATTGGAATAGCTCTTTTACTAGCATTGAACTCTTAATAGCTTTGTCTAGAGATTGTTATGGATTGTGACGTGCTAGCAGTATTGCGGGTTTGTTTTGTTTTTTGGTTAAGGATTTGCCTGCCAATGTAGGAGACACAGAAGATGTGGTTTGATCCCTGGGTTGGGAAGATCCCCTGGAGTAGGAAATGGCAACCCACTGCAGTATTCTTGTCTGGAGAATTCCGTGGACAGAGGGGCTTGGTGGGCTACAGTCTGTGGCGTTGCAAAGAGTTGGATGTGACTGAGTGATTGAAAATGAGATCCTTCAGATAAGCACAGTAAGATTAGATTAAGGCGGGTTAGGTCCACGTAGTCCTCCCCAACTTTCAAGAAGAACTGAAACTGGTTAATTCAATCTAGAGGAGTAATAGACAACCTCTTAGTGGAAGATCTCTAAATGGACATTTTGGTGGAAACTCCTGTTACACCAGAGTAGACACAGACAGGGGAGAAGACCCCATTGCTGGCAAGGCCAAGAATTTTATGGCCTGACATTAAACGTCCATAGTTAATACATTTTTCTTAGTTTAATGTAAACCAAGTTCTTTCACATTTCTTCTTTGTTGGTTTTTATGTTAAAGATGGTGATTTCACTAATAGCAAACTCTGTTAGAAGCCATAACAAAATGGCCTTACATTCATGGGAAAGTGCTAACTGAAATTGTAAATACCTGCAATTTAATGTCAGCAGGTAGCCTGTCTTGTTCAATAGTGTCCAAGAGAAAAAAAGTCTTCTACTTAGAAAAATAAACCCCCTTGCTTAAAATTACAATAAACAAGTTTCAGTCTTTTAAAAGAGTACCTAAAAAAGCATTCAACTGTTCTTTGACTTGTCCATTTTCTAAAGTAAAGTAAGAAAACCTTCCTTTGAAATCAATAATGTGCAGTTTGGTCATAAGGATCTTTTTAGTATTTTTGTCACTTAAAGCTTTATAGAAGCAGGGAGAGGCTGCTACTCTGCAAAATTTAGAATTTTGCAAGTATTAGCATAAAAGGTACTGATTCCTTACATGAACAAACAAAACTGGGTGTATATTCTGTCTTGTTCTCTGTTGTGGGACCTGGATTAGCAGAGAGCCTTAGAATTACATGGTCCTGGTATGACCTCATTCTTATCAGCTTCTGGTTGGTATCCTCACATACTGGTAAAGTAACTTGCATGTTGTTCAAAAAGCAAGTGCATTTGGAATATTCATGTAAATAACCTGGATATTTTAAAGAGTTTTTTTTTTTTTTGAGAAACAAGGATGTAAATTTTACTTTGTAAGTATAGTCATGAATTGAATTATAGGAACTTGCGTTGATGAATTGATGCTTTTGAACTGTGGTGTTGGAGAAGACTCTTGAGAGTCCCTTGGACTGCAAGGAGATCCAACCAGTCTATTCTGAAGGAGATCAGCCCTGGGATTTCTTTGGAAGGAATGATGCTAAAGCTGAAACTCCAGTACTTTGGCCACCTCATGTGAAGAGTTGACTCATTGGAAAAGACTCTGATGCTGGGAGGGATTGGGGGCAGGAGGAGAAGGGGACGACAGAGGACGAGGTGGCTGGATGACATCACTGACTAGATGGACATGAGTCTGAGTGAACTCCGGGAGATGGTGATAGACAGGGGGGCCTGGCATACTGTGATTCATGGGGTTGCAAAGAGTTGGACACGACTGAGCGACTGAACTGAACTGAATATCAAATAAGATGATAGTATAACTTATTAAACGGGGCAATTTTAAGAGTGAAAGGGGGACAATTAATCATTACTTTGGGATGTGTGTAAACGGGGACTGTTCCTGGGAGAACTGAGACATATGGTAATCCTAGCCTTGGACACAAAATTTCTACTCTTTTTCCTTTCATGTATATCAATGGGAATTTGTGAAATTGTGAAGTATTTTAGATGCTGTCAGAAAAGATACTCAGGAAGCCTGTTTTTGTTGAAATTGAAACATGACCTCAAAATTCTTTAACACTTTACCTTTTGAGAGGTGGATTCTATGATATCACTCTTTAAATCTATATAGGC
Organism: Neotragus pygmaeus; assembly: GCA_006410875.1. Taxonomy (NCBI): domain Eukaryota; kingdom Metazoa; phylum Chordata; class Mammalia; order Artiodactyla; family Bovidae; genus Neotragus; species Neotragus pygmaeus. The sequence goes on along the minus strand of SJYV01052002.1, from coordinate 175,429 downwards.
TTTGACAAAGAGTATGATGGGAATGACACTGTGATTTCCAGAATTGGGCCAATAGATGATGCAGCTTCTTTTCTGTGACCCCACTCTTGGGAACCCTGAGCTGCTGCCGTGTAAGAACTCTGACTACTCCGGGGCTGCCATATTGTGAGGAAGCAAGGTCATATGCAGAGGCCACATGCAGGTGTCTGGGCAGCAGTCCTCATCTTTAAGTCATCCTAGCCTAGAAGAGTGAGAGTGAATGAGCCTTTTTATGGCCATAGTTTGTAGACTTCAAGTCTTCCCAGGTGAGACCAGTGTCAATATGGAGCACATATTGACATAAACATTCCTAATTTATTCTTTCTAAATTTTTGACACACCAAATTCATGAGAATAACAAAATGGTTGTTTTAAGCCATTAAATTTTAGGATAATTTGTTATACAGTAATATAATGGGTATACTGTGCTTTCCATTTTTGCATTTATCTGTTTCAAGGTATTCCAGGACTTTCCTAAGTACCCTTGATTCTGAACAAAAAGCTCTCAGGGTGCCACAAACACACATTGGTCTCTATGTCTTGAGTTACTCTGTCTACATATTAGCTATCTTGAGGCACATCCATTTTCTGGAAACCTGCTTTTTGGACCTCGATACTTAATTTTTCCTAATCTCCAAATGCCAATACCAATTGTACACTATAATATACAGTATATACTATATGCTATACACTATAATAACTTTGTATTGCACACTGTAATATATAGTATTATACATGATAATAACTTTGGCCACCTGATTCGAAGAGCTGACTCATTGGAAAAGACCCTGAAGCTGGGAAAGATTGAGGGCAGGAGGCAAAGGGGTCAACAGAAGATGAGATGTTTGGATGGCATGACTGATTCAATGGACATGAGTCTGAGCAAACTCTGGGAGATAGTGGACAGGGAAGCCTGGCGTGCTGCTGTTTATGGGGTTGCAAAGAGTCTGACATGACTCAGGGACTGAATAANCAGAAGATGAGATGTTTGGATGGCATGACTGATTCAATGGACATGAGTCTGAGCAAACTCTGGGAGATAGTGGACAGGGAAGCCTGGCGTGCTGCTGTTTATGGGGTTGCAAAGAGTCTGACATGACTCAGGGACTGAATAACAACAACGACACTACAATATACATTGTACACTGTCATTGTCAACCTTTGGGCTTTAGTAGATGCTATTTGTATTGCTTACTCTTGCTTTGTGTGTGCCCTTTCTCCTCAGGTAGGTGGTAGTATAAGCTTCTTGAAGGCAGGGGGCATGTTGTACATTTTATCTTGTGTAGCGCAGTGTATTGATGAATGAAGGATAGAAAATATTCTCCTGGAACTCCCTGGGACTGTGTTTACATTTTCAATATTTCTCTTTGATCTTGAAATGTGGTGGAGCCCTGATGTATTTGAAAACCATTTTCAAAGATAATTCTGAATTGTAAAGAAAAAGCAGAAGAGACTATTTTAGATATGCTGTGCAAGATCAGTTAATGAGATGCTGGGAAACAAAAGCACATAATGAATGGCTCTATTTGTGGGATAAACAAGACTCCCAGAATGTGCCAATACAAAATCTTTTATGATTAGGTGGTTTTAGATTCTTTTAAGGCTTTTGGTTATGTTTTACAGGCTAATAAAGCTTCTTGGGGGAAAAGTCAAGTCTAAAATCTTTGCTATAAATTAGTTGATGCTTTTATTTTCCCTAAATCAATGTTGCATTCCAATAAGGAAAGCTTAAGGGAGGTTTCTTTGCAATGAATAAAAGGAAGTTCGAAAAGAATTAGAAAGATGTTAAGGAAATACAGAAGAACATTTTAAGGTTAACTGCCTAGGACGGTTTTCAGGTTCCAGGGATATGAAGATAGGGCAGTCCTGATATAATGTGACACTCCCTCAGTATCTTATAGGCTGAGAGTGATATTTTATTCCTTCTTCCTGGGTCTTACTCAACTGCTGCTGAAATCTGCAATAGAAGATTGGGGTAAAATTTTCCAAGTTCTCCATTTCATCTCCTGGGAGTGGCATAAACTAGCAAGGGAAAATTTGGCACTAGATTAGATAACTGAATATGGAGGGACTACAGGTAACTGTAGAGAAATGTCAGAAGTAAAATTTTCAGAGAAACAAATAGTAGAGACATCGTTGCACAAAACTAATTATGTAAGAGCATTATCTTTTTTAGCCATTTTAATAGTACAGACCTCATTTAACATTCTGCATTGCTATAGAGGTTTGGTCAAAACTGATGTCTCTTCAGTTTCTGCTTCTTAGGATTTGTTTTGTCTCAGAAATTGTCTTATTTCAGGTCTTCAAATCAATGTTTTTGATCCTATAATTTTTTTCCACACTCAGACCTTTCTGGGGATATGATACAAAATTAGAGATTTAATAGTAATTAATCACTTATGTTTTTAGGGTTTTTGACTTTACCAATTAACCTTAGCTTTGATCTAGGTTAGAAGCAGTGGTTGACCCACAAAGTTGCTTCTCATCAGTCCCCCTGCACAGAGAGATTTTTCATGATGTGTATGTCATAACTTGTTAGAAGGAGTTTAGGAGTTAGTGATATAAGTTAATGATCTCAGTGCTGTGCTTAGTCACTTCAGTTGTGTCTGACTCTTTGTGACCCTCTGTCTTTGGGGATTCTCCAGGTAATAATACCGGAGTGGGTTGCCATTCCCTTCTCCAGGGTATCTTCCCAATCCTGGATTGAACCCAGGTCTCCCGAATTGCAGGTGGATTCTTTATCATTTGAGCTATGTGGAAAGCTGAATGATCTCAGAATCCTATTGTAACCAGGTGATTTTTAGGACATTGCAAAGAAAGCAGTCAGTGAACAACCCTCAGGGCAAAGTGATAATGGATAAATAGCTTAACTCTCTGATTTAGGGATGTGGAAAGAGACAGGTTGGCATGGTATGCCCCCTGTGCTCCTACACAGATAAGAGTCCTACATCTGATAACTTGGTTACTCATAGATAAAGTGAATTGGGTCTATTTATTAAATATCTCTTGGTTTATGAAAGAAATAGCAGAACTACAGCAACTTATGTTTCAGGAACATATAAATCTCAGTAGTTTGTCATTCCAAGTTGTCAGAGAAAGTGTAGAATCTAGAGCACAAATACATCTTCTAGGTGCTTGGGTCAGTAGTGATCATTCTCAGCTCCTCAGTGTTTTTATTTGCTGGATAGCGGTGGGACATAGGAAAGAGTAGGTGGCAGCATCTTTCCACTTTAGCAATGAAAGCTTAGATTACTCATATGTCATGTATTCTGTTTAAAATGAAGGTTCACACTGAGAAAAGACAGAGGAAGAAGAAAAGCTTACACCATCTCAGTTTCCTATGACTCGGGAAACATTTGTATCAAGGAAAATAATAATATAAATTTCAAATTGAGTTTTTGCTTACTTTTCATAAAAACCTACTTTTAATAGCATTGATTAGGCATTTGGAGTTTGAAGTGTAAGCTGAAACACAATTCACAAATTTTAAAATTATTTTCTCTATTGTGGACCTCAATTAATTTGATCTTTAATAGTAGGAAGCATATTCAGAAAGCAATGGACCTTGTTAAAATGAACTGCTTACCTCTTATCCACTCTCCTCACCCTTGATTTATAAAAGAATGTGTGCTCTTAATAGAAAAAAATTTTCTGATATGAAGTAAGAAAATAAAAATCCTTTATATTGCCACCACCAGAGAGAACTCCTGGTAATACATTTTTGTGTTCCTAATATCATACATTATTGAGATTATATTGAATATATAAATTTATGATGCTTTTTATATAATAATTTTCCAGTTTTATTTCAAATTCTTCATGAACATGTTTAATGCTTGTATAATATTCTGTTGGCTCCTGGTTTGGTGCCTATTACCCACTTAATATTCATATTATAGAATGGCTAGAAAATGATGGTGTTGATTTTGAGTGGAGTCGACCCTTCTGGCTTTTGGCAAGCAATTGGGTGAGCAATTGAAACAGCAGGCAGCCGCAGTCTATTCACTCCTAAGCCAATTTACCTAGGCTGCCATGAGAATGAGCTTTGCCTTTTTCCAGCTGAAAGTTCCTTCTAATATTGATGCAGACAGATAGAATGCATTTGATGAATGCAAAAAACTCTTATTTGTTTATTTATATCGGTTATTACCAAGTCAGCTTTATTAACAATGGATCTGCCATGCCTGAGTCGTTCTGGAGCACTCAGCTACAGCAAAATCCTTGATACATAAACCCTGATTCATTAGCTGTGTCATTTAAAACCTTTCACTTCACTAGTTCAGGAGGTTCCTCCCAGAACGCTCCCTAAAGTAGAGCTAACTAGAAAATATTGCTCCACTCCTAGTTAGTAATAACTTCATATGGATTAAAAAAAATGTTTTTAGTATAAGGAGGAGGGCCCAATCTTAGGACAACAGAAAGAGAGGCATATTCCATTCAATTTTTGCAGACACTTTAGCCCTACCAGGTTATCTGCGCCTGCAGAGGTCTTGTGGGACTTCACTGCTATACTGTTAATAAAATGTAAAATTTTTGCAGCATTCTCTCCTTCTTTCATCTGATTTTCACAAATTTGCGTTTATCAGTATATGCTATCCTGAATTTACTGAGAACTTACTTGTTTCTGACAATCAGTATTGATAGATTTGATCAGTACCATCTAACATGCTACTCAATGCATCCCAGTTTATGAGGACACCATGATTTCCTAATCATTCTATAATATAAACATTAAGCTTTTTTTTTTAATTTGCTTTGAGGATATATTGTCTGAAAAAAATACTAGATCAAAGTTTATAAACATTTTAAGGTTCTTGGTGTACATTGCCAAAGTTCTTTCCAGTGTGCCAGCACATAGTAAATATATGAAATAATTGCTGACCATGATGCCAGGACTGTGACTGTACTTATGAGTAATAATCTGTTTGATATATGTCTTTTTGTGTATATTTATGATTATCTATGAGAGATTTTTAATTTGAAGCCTTATGGTGAAATGAGAAAGTCCTGTCCCCAGCCCTGTATACAAATGAGTGATAGTACATTTACTGTGTGGTTAATTTAAGCATACATTAAATATAAAGACCATGAATACCAAAAATAGCATACTAATATCCATTTACTGTGCATCTGAGTGAACAATGAGCAGCCTTTTGTTTATTATGCCAAGAGAACAGTTGCTCTTCCAGTTAGAATTCTCTCTTAAATTGCCTTGTACAAGTATCAAAATACTCCTTCACATGTTTCATTCTATCTCCAGTTTCCTCTCAGTTGGGATTGGTCCTTTCCTTGCTTCAGAACATTAGTATTTGTAGAAATGTCTAGTTTTTGTCATCTCTGAATACTCAAACATTCCTAAAATCCTCAATGTTTATTGATATATTGGTAAGAAGTATTGTGTTGATTTTATAATTATGTTTTTGACTGCATGCTTTACTTATTTCTTGGAAATTGCTTCTTCCTGCTCTTTCTTTTAGGATTTTTTGAAATTAACTTTTATTGGTGTATAGTTGATTTACAGTGTTGTATTAGTTTCTGCTGTACAGCAAAGTGAATCAGTTATACATATATCCACTCTTTCCTAGATTTTATTCTCATATAGGTCATAACAGAGGATTGAGTACTCTGTGCTATATAGGAGGCTTATATCTTTTACATATAGTAGTGTATATATGTCAGTTCCAGTCTCCCAGTTTCTCTCTCTCCTTTCTCCCTTGGTAACTATAAATTTGTTTTCTACATTTATGACTCCATTTCAATTTTGTAAATAGGTTCATTTGTACCCTTTTGAAAGAGATTATTTCCATATATAAATGGTATTATATGATATTTGTCTTTCTCTGTCTGACTTACCTCACTCAGTATGAAAATCTCTACCTCTATCCATGTTGCTGAAAATGGCATTATATATATTTTTTTAATGGCTGGCTGATTTTCCATTGTATATATGTACCATATCTCCTTTATCTGTTCCTCTGCCGATGTACATTTAGGTTGCTTCCATATCCTGACATTGTAAATTGTGCTTCAGGGAACATTGTGGTGCATGGATCTTTTCAAATTATATTTTTCTTTGAATACATGCCCAGGAGTGGGATTGCTGGATCATATAGCAGCTCTATTTTTATTTTAAGGAGCCTCCATACTGTTCTCCATAGTTGCTGTACTGATTTACATTCCCTAAGTAAAGGAGAGTTCCTTTTTCTCCACACTCTTTCCAGCATTTATTGTTTGTAGATTTTTCGATGATGGGCATTCTGACCAATGTGGCGTGATATCTCATTGTAATGTTGACTTGCATTTCTCTAATAATTAATGATGTTGAGCATCTTTTCATGTGCCTGTTGGCCATTTGTATGTCTTCTTTAGAGAAATATCTATTTAGATTTTCTGTCCATTTTTGATTGGGTTGTTTGATTATTTATTTTAAAATTAATTTATTTTTTATTGAAGGATAGTAGCTTTACAGAATTTTGCTGTTTTTGTCAAACCTCAACATGAATCAGCCATAGGTATACATATATACACTCCCTTTTGAACCTCCCTCCCCATCCTCTAGGTTGGTATTGTTTATTTTGATATTGAGCTATANTTTAAAATTAATTTATTTTTTATTGAAGGATAGTAGCTTTACAGAATTTTGCTGTTTTTGTCAAACCTCAACATGAATCAGCCATAGGTATACATATATACACTCCCTTTTGAACCTCCCTCCCCATCCTCTAGGTTGGTATTGTTTATTTTGATATTGAGCTATATGCTGCTGCTGCTGCTGCTAAGTCGCTTCAGTCGTGTCTGACTCTGTGCGACCCCACAGATGGCAGCCCATTGGGCTCCGTCATCCCTGGGATTCTCCAGGCAAGAACACTGGGGTGGGTTGCCAATGCCTTCTCCAACGTATGAAAGTGAAAAGTGAAAGTGAAGTCACTCAGTCGTGTCTGACTCAGCGACCTCATGGACTGCAGCCTACCAGGCTCCTCCATCCATGGGAATTTCCAGGCAAGAGTACTGGAGTGGGATGCCATTGCCTTCTCCGTGAGCTATATGAGCTGTTTGTATGTTTTGGAGATGAATTCCTTGTCAGATGATTTGTTTACAAATATTTTCTCCCATTCTATGGGCTGTCTTTTTGTTTTATTTATGGTTTCCTTTGCTGTGCAAAAGCTTTAAAGTTTAATTCAGTCTCATTTGTTTATTTTGTTTTTATTTTTATTACTCTAAGAAGTGGATCAAAAAAGATATTGCTGTGATTTATGTCAGAGTGTTTTGCCTATGTTTTCCTGTTAGAGTTTTATAGTGTCCAGTCTTGCATTTCGGTCTTTTTCAATTTATTTTTTATGTGGTGTTACAGAATGTTCTAATTTCATTCTTTTCGTATAGCTGTCTAGTTTCCCCAGAGCCACTTATTTAATACTGTCTTTTCTCAATTGTATATTCTTGCCTCGTTTGTCATAGATTAGGTGACGGTTCCATTGATTTATATTTCTGTTTTTGTGCCAGCATCATACTGTCTTGATTACTGTAGTTTTGTAGTATAGTCTGAAGTCAGGGAGCTTGGTTCCTCTAGCTCCATTTTCTTTTCTCAAAATTGCTTTGGTTCCTCAGCATCTTTTGTGTCGCCATATAAATTGTAAAATTTTTTGTTCTAATTCTGTGAAAAATGCTATTGGTAATTTGATAGGGATTGATTACATTAAATCTGTAGATTGTTTTGGGTAGTATAGTCATTTTGATAATACTGATGCTCCCAATCCAAGAACATGACATATCTATCTGTATCATCTTTGACTTCTTTCATCTATATCTTATAGTTTTCAGAGTACAGGTCTTTTGCCTCTTTGGCAGGTTTATTCTGAGGTGTTTTGTTCTCTTTGATGCTATGGTAAATGGGATTGTTTCTTTATTTTCTTTTTCTGATCTTTTGTGTTAGTGAATAAGAACGCAGGAGATTTCTGGTATTAATTTTGTATCCTGCAACTTTGCTAAATTCATTGGTGAACTCTAGTAGTTTTCTCAGAGAAGGCAATGGCACCCCACTCCAGTACTCTTGCCTGGAAAATCCCACGGATGGAGGAGCGTGATGGGCTGCAGTCCATGGGGTCGCTAAGAGTCGGACACGACTGAGCGACTTCACTTTCACTTTTCACNGGCACCCCACTCCAGTACTCTTGCCTGGAAAATCCCACGGATGGAGGAGCGTGATGGGCTGCAGTCCATGGGGTCGCTAAGAGTCGGACACGACTGAGCGACTTCACTTTCACTTTTCACTTTCACTCGTTGGGAGAAGGAAATGGCAACCCATTCCTGTGTTCTTGCCTGGAGAATCCCAGTGACAGGTGAGCCTGGTGGGCTGCCGTCTAAGGGGTAGCATAGAGTCGGACACGACTGAAGCAACTTAGCAGCAGCAGCAGCAGCAGCAGTAGATTTCTGGGAGGCTTTTTAGAATTTTCTATATATAGTATTATGTCATTTGCAAACAAGATAGTTTTACTTCTTCTTTTCCAGTTTGTATTTCTTTTATTTATTTCTCTTCTCTGATTGCCATGGCCAGGACTTCCAAAGCTATGATGAATAAAAGTGGTGAGAGTGGACATCCTTGTCTTGTTCCTGATCTTAAAGGAAATGTTTTCAGTTTCACTGTTGAGAACGATGCTTGCTATGGGTTTGTTGTATATGGCCTTTATTATGTTTGAGTAGGTTCCCTCTATGCTCACTTTGTGGAGAGTTTTTTTTCATAAACAGGTGTTGAATTTTGTGAAAAGATTTTTCTGCATCTATCCAGGCAAGGATACTGAAGTGGGTTGCCATTTCCTTCTCCAGGGATTGAGGTGACCATATGGTTTTTATTCTTTATTTTGTTAATATATCACTTTATTTTGTTAATAATCAATGTATCACATTGATTGATTTATGTATGTTGAAGAATCCCTGCAATTCCTAGGGTAAATCCCACTTGATCATGGTGTATGATTCTTTTAATGAGTTGTTGGATTCAGTTTGCTATAATTTTGTTGGGATTTTTGTGTCTACGTTCATCAATGATACTGGCCTGTATTTTTCTTTTTTTGTGTGATAGCTTTGTCTGGTTTTGTTATCTGGGTGATAGTGATCTCATAGAATGAGCTTGGGAGTGTTCCTTCCTCTACAATTTTTTTGGTATAGTTTGAGCAGAATAGGTGTTAACTCTTCTTTAAATGTTTGATAGAATTTGCCTGTGAAGCTGTCTGGCTGGTCCTTGGCTTTGTTGGAAGTTTTTAAATCACAGTTTCAGTTTAAGTACTTATGATTTGTCTGTTAATATTTTCTATTTCTTCCTGGTTTGGTCTTAGAAGGTTGTACCTCTCTGAGAAATTGTCCATTTCTTCTATGTTGTCCATTTTATTTACATAAAGTTGCTTGTAATAGACTCTTAAGATCCTTTGTATCTCTGTGGTATCAGTTGTGACTTCTCATTTTTATTTCTTATTTTATTGATTTGAGTCCTCTATTTTCTTCTTGATAAGTCTAGCTAAAGCTTTATCAATTTTGTTTATCTTCTCAAAGAACCAGTTTTTAGTTTCATTGCTTTTTGCTATTGTTTCCTTTGTCTCTGTTATTCTATTTTGTGTGTGTTCTTTATCTCCATGGAACATTTTGTTGGACTGTTATCCTGTTGCTACTTCATCTATCCTAATAGCTCTTAGAAATTCCAGCTTCTCTAAGAATACTTTCCCAACCAGTGCTCACTTTTCTTGCAAAAACATCAGCTCCATCTAAGTAAAATGTCCTTCTTCAGTGCTTCTAAGGCATCTTCACCCAACATAACATTCATCACTGTAAATTGTCACTACCTGTTTATTTCTCTGCATCTCGAGGGGTGGGCCAGTGACTTGCACATCTATATATTTCAAATATTTAGTGCTGTGCTTGGTACACCTTCAGTTCAGTTGCTCAGTCATGTCTGACTCTTTGCGACCCCATGAATTGCAGCTTAGGGGGCATGCAAATAAAGATTTGCCAGATGAATGGAGAAGTTATTTAAAAAGTTCCCACTGTAAAAAATAAATTGCTTTTCATGTTTTGTTTGATTATATCTTAAGACAAAATTAAAATAGCAATATCAAATATTTCCATAAAAATAAGAAAATTGACATGTTTGTTTCTACTTTTTCTTTCAAAAGGAGTTGTTACCAGGGTTGCTCCTGTGGACTTAATCATTGGGCATTTCACCAATACCTGAGGGTGATATATCAAAGAATGTAAAAAGAAGAATATTAGCCTTTATTATACAGTGTCTAAGTCATTTTCTTAGGTTGAGATAGAAGAAAAAAATTCTATGGAATTACAAACTGAGACCTAAAAAGGACACCTGAAATATGTATGGAGCACATTGCCTCCAGGACGCAGATTTGCTTAGAAACTTGGGAGGAATAGACTCAGCCACAAAATAGTTCTAGGTATGGCACTGATCAGAGGAACAGTGAGGCAGTGGAAGGCACAGGAGGGGTGAGATTGCCTTTAGCTGGAGAAAGAGAGAAATTATTTTGGGGAGAGAGTTGAAGACATTAGATGTCAGGGTACATACATGTGAAAGGGTAAAGAAAACACATACATTCTTAACTCTGTCTAAAGAGAGGATTAATTTAACTATTCCTAGTGACTGAGAACTAAAACAAATAATGAGTGAGATCTCAGAGGGAAAATTCAACAAACTGGTCTAGAGTTTATCCAGGACTATGAAACATTAAAGAATGCCTTCTGAAAATTGTAGACAGGGAGTCAATATTGAGAGATTTTTGGATGACTAGAAAAGTTGCGCTAGTGATTATAGAATATTTGTACAGACTTGAGCTATTTAAACTGGAAATTTCACTACTGATCACTGTGGACATTGTTAGATGAATTTCAGGGTGACCACAGTTATTGTAGGTAGGGGAAACACACACTTGGTAGATCCCTTGGGGAAATATGGCCAAAATTTATGAGACTGAGATATTACCTCCATGAGAATGTGCATTAATTATGAAGCAGAGTAAAAATGAATCAAATGGGACTAATTACAGACAAATAAAGCTCAGATTACAAACTGGACTGATGGAAGATTTCCTTGTGTGGACTAACACCTAACCCTGTCCAGGATTTGAAAGAGGGCAGAATTTGTTTAAACAATAGATATTTGTGGCAGATCTCGGACTTTGATTTCTTATCTCTCACTGTGGAGGACTTTAAAGACAGAATCTAGAGTTAAGAAAGCAAATTTGAGGATGGGGAAGCAAACAAAACAAAAAAACACACGTAAAGAGCATTATTGTTATTACTTCTTGTGGTAGAAAGAGAACAACAACCTAAGGATTATATGGAAATACTAAAATCTCACTTGGGCTTGATTAAAAAGAATAGAGAAACAGTAGCCCGATGTGGAAGGCTGGACATATGTTCCGTTACTATGAGGAGCAAAGTGGCAGAAAGATGAGTTTCTACTGCTAATGAATTAGTGCAGCAGATAATAGATTGGAAAATTTATAAATTGAAGTAATGAAAAGCTTTGAGGACAAAAACATGTCAGATGTCAGATGATAGCAAATATCATGGGATTGCAAATTCTAAAATAGAACTCTAAAGTGATTGTCTAGTGGAACACATATGGAGATTAAGGATAAAGTTCTTCTTTGAGTCACAATTAATATGCTCAAGGAGTTCTTCACCAGGGAGTAATAACACCTGCCTCTTTGATATAGGAGTTTTCCTAGGAATGCAAGACACCCAGAAAAGGTGTCTGGGACAACAAGGAATACAAGAACATGAAATTTGCTTGGAGAAAAGTGAAATGTGCCCTTTTCTTAAGAGAGAGTGGGGGCCACTCATGTGCCGGGAGATTTACACTGTGTTTGGATTTTGTTCCTCCAGAGAGGAGGGAAGATAGTAGGAGAATTTCTTTTCTTTGGATGTGGGAAATCAGTGTCACATTTACTCTCTTGAGAGTAATTAGCAGTTGCATTTATGTTTATATGTCATAAACACTAGACACTGGCATGAATTTACCAGCCTTCCCGCAAAACAGAATCAAGAAAAGATTTTCTTGTTCTGTCCTGTTTTCTCTTTCCACGCTATAGTAGTAAGTCCTCCCTAATAATACAAGGTGTCTGTTATCTTGACTGGCAAGCAATGTAGTCTTATTTTAATACATTCTTGTTTGTGAAGATACCATCTTTGCTTGGGATAGCATTGTCAGCGACAAGATATTGTTTTTTTAAGGTGGGGCTTATGCTATAGAAAAAGTCAAGGAATGTTAGATTAATGAAAAATTTCTGGAAGTTTAGGGAAAATTAAAAAAGCAAATTCATAGGAAATACAAATATAATTTCTGGGATTCTGAGTAAGCTGTTGCTTATAAGGGAAACAAGGTTCTAAAACTTTGTTCTTACTTTAAGAACAAATAAGTCTAAAGAGAGGGGAAAAGAGAGGTCATTGTAAGAACATAAGATAATTTTTGGTATAAATCTAAAAGATAGACCAATATATCCACTTCCTATGAGATATATCTATATCTATCTATACACACACACACACACACACACACA
>SJYV01052002.1:141022-154777 GCA_006410875.1 Neotragus pygmaeus | reverse complement strand
CCCCATGGACTGCAGCCTACCAGGCTCCTCTGTCCATGGGATTTTCCAGGTAAGAGTATTGGAGTGGGGTGCCATTGCCTTCTCCAAAGTTGTTCTTACCCAGGCTCTTTTTGAATTACTGCCTCTGTGCTGGGACTCAAGGTGTGAAATTTTGTGTGTGCACTTTATGAGCCAAGTCTGTTTCCTATATTTCTCTGGGTCTCTTGAATTTAAGCCCTGCTGGATTTCAAAGCCAAATATTTTGGGGGCTTATCTCCCTGGTGCTGGACTCCTAGGCTGGGGACCCCAATGTGGGTCTTGAACTCTCAGATCCTTGGAGAAGACCTTTCAGATTGTGATTTTCCTCCGATTTGTGTGTCACTGACCCGGGCTTGAGGGTCCTGACTATAGTCTAAATGACATGTCTTCTTTTCCTATCTTCTTCATCGTGGCTCCTTCTTTGTATCTTTAGTTGTGGTAAATCTTTTCTGCTAATCTTCAGTTCATTCTCATAGATGTTGCTCTGTAATTAGTTATAATTTGGGTGTGCTTGTGAGAGGAAATTTTAGGGTCTTTCTACTTTGCCATCTTAGCCACACCTGATTCTTTCTTATATTTCTGTCTTTTGGCTAAAAGTTCCCACTTATGAATACAAATTGTTCACATTTCCATCCCTTCCCCCACCCCCACTATATCCTTTCATGTGTTAATCATATCTATTTTAAATTCTCTGTCTGATAGTTTCAGCATCCAGGTCATCTCTGAATCTGATTCTGTTGATTGCTTGTTTGGTTTGTTACTCTCTTAATTGATTGAATGTGAGACATCCTGTAGAACAAAAGACACTGAAGTTAATAATATTTATATGTGGGAATGAGCTTGCCTCTTCTCAGGAAGCATGTGTGAAGACTGAGTCAAACTGGTCAGGAGTTGAACTGAAATTTGGTTTTATTGTTGCTATGATTACCTTCAGTTCAACACAGGCTTCAAACTTCCCTCAAAATACCTTTTACTTACAGACTGGACTTGAGCCTTTGGGGTGAGATATTCTTAGCATTCTTGCTGCTTCTTCAAACTCTGGCCTGTATATATTAAAGATTTTAATCAGGGGAAAGTATCCTTCCCTTCACCCAGTGCAGTGTTTCTCAACTTTTTTTTTTTAATATCATCTACTAAGGAGTCTTTTAAGATACTTTTATCCTCTGACTTCTTATGAAATTTTAATACCAGAAATATACTGTGTGTCTTTATATACTGTGGCCCTTTGGAAGGTCATAATGAATTAATATTTTAGATTTTACTTATTTATTTTTTGCCTACAAATAATGTAGTGTTGCCCCTTTGGGGAAGATATTTATCCTGTGGAGAATGCATGCCCCAGTGGTTTGCAACATCTACTACTATTAGTTTAAGATCCTGGATTCAGGACTGTTTTCCTGTTTCTTCCCCCAACATAAAAGCTTTTTCTTCTATTCTTCCCCAAGCAGCAATGAGCCTTTGTCTATGCCCTAAAGGCAATAGGCTTGTTTCCCCCTACCCTGGAGGATTAAGTCTTTTGAAAGAAGAGTTGAGGCAGAGGGTTAGTTGTAAAGGCAATGCCAAAGAATGCTCAAACTACCGCACAATTGCACTCATGTCACATGCTAGTAAAGTAATGCTCAAAATTCTCCAAGCCAGGCTTCAGCAATACGTGAACCGTGAACTCCCTGATGTTCAAGCTGGTTTTAGAAAAGGCAGAGGAACCAGAGATCAAATTGCCAACATCCGCTGGATCATGGAAAAAGCAAGAGAGTTCCAGAAANCAGAGCTCCACCTGAAACCGGTGAGTCCTCTCCTGCTTGTCTGTCAGCTTGTTTGAACCACGCTGGGTTTTCTGTCCAGCTGGCTAAGTGGAGACCCTGGAAATGCAACTGTGTGGGTTTTGGCTGGCTTCAGGGAAGAAATGCCAGATGACACTTGGAGACTCCAGTTGACTCTGGATTCAGGTCATATCTCTTGAAAATGAAGTGAAAGTCCCTCAAAAAAAAAAAAAAGCTGAAATAATTATGGATGAAGGTTGGACTGAGTGGGAGGAAGAGTCTTCAAGGAAAGGCTTTGAGATGGAGGAAGTTGGCATTAATTCAAGGACCTAAAATATTATTGCTAATTATAACTAATAATTAAAATTATTGATAGTAAGTGATAATAATTATTACTGGCAGTAGCCAGTAATTGAGAGACACACCAAAGGTCAAATATTACCTGCTCTACCTGAAAAGATTCTTTCTGCTGTATTAAATTTATTGATTAGATTTTATGGGTCTTGCTTAAAGATTGAAAAAATAACTAAGAAATTATTGTTTATATAGCCTTTTCTCCTCTTTTGCCAAACACTGAAGATCATGAGAATTTGCTTATATCCTAAAAATTATGAGTTGGAATTTAAGTTGGTTTGTTGAACAAGAATGAAATATAAAAACTTTCCAAGGAAAAATTAAAATAGAAGTAATTACACATGAGAGAGTGGGGGTTATCTACTATTTTAAAAATGGAAGCCAGTGAAGACTTATTATTATTAATCAGAAATTTAAAATTTGCTGCTTTTGGTATAGATTCCAGTTAGTCTACAGACATTAGTTTGACAGATAAAAATATGGGAAGGCTAAATATTTTAATTTAATATTCAGTGGTGGCCCTTGAATAGCCTTTTACCTANCAAGGAAAAATGAAAATAGAAGTAATTACACATGAGAGAGTGGGGGTTATCTACTATTTTAAAAACGGAAGCCAGTTAAGACTTATTATTATTAACCAGAAATTTAAAATTTGCTGCTTTTGGTATAGATTCCAGTTAGTCTACAGACATTAGTTTGACAAATAAAAATATGGGAAGGCTAAATATTTTAATTTAATATTCAGTGGTGGCCCTTGAATAGCCTTTTACCTAGACATCTTCTAAATCCTCATATTGACAGTCTCACTGGGCTTTGGTCATAGCCAGGTTTAACTATTTAACAATCACCATAAGCTTAATGAAAGTATGCTGAGACATGACTTCCTGAGGCACAAAATGTTCAAGATGATTGACCATGAAATAATCAGTGGTGGCTGCCCTCAGAAATAATGTTAGAGCTGTTTTGATGTATTAATAGAATTGGGTAGCAGTTCAGACTGTTGATCTCTTTGAACACAACAGCTATTCTAATTTGCCACCTCTGATGAAATCTGGTTTCTTATGAGTAGTCTTCACAGTCAAAGTTATGTCTCACCTGTGACAGGAAAAGAAGACAAATTCATGCTACTGACACTCATCTAACATAGCACCATTCAATAGAAATACAATGTGAGTAATGTATAAAATTTAAAAAACTTTCTGGCAGTCACATTGAGAAAATGAAAAGAAACCTGATAAATTAATTGTAATAAGATAACTTATTTAAACTAATATATGCAAAATATTATCACTTCAACATGTAATCAATATAAAATAATTAATGAGATATTTGGCTCAGTTGGTAAAGAATCTGCCTGCACTGCAGGAGACCCAGATTCAGTCCCTGGGTTGGGAAGATCCCCTGGAGAAGGGAATGACTACCGACTTCAGTATTCTTGCCTGGAGAATCCCATGGACAAAGGAGCCTGGCAGGCTACAGACTACGGGATTGCAAAGAGTAGAATAAGACTGAGTGACTAAGCACACACACACCACACATGTATCATTTCTACGTGTAATCAATATACAATGATTAATGAGATATTTATACCTTTTTTAATATTAAGATTTTAAAATCCAGTGTATATAATTGTAGTACATTTTAATTCTGACTAGCAACTTATCAAATATTTAGTCATCACATATATTAATATTTTTCACTACAGAGACATGAAGCTTATCATAATTGTTTCCTTGTGCATGTAATGTGCTTTCCACATGCATGAAATTGCATTTTTTGCTTTGTTCTCTGTATTATCTATCATTAATTTTTCTTTTACATTGATAATTTTTTAGTTACTCACGCATCAAATCTATCAATTTCTTTTCCTTTCTCCCTGCAGACCTCCACTTCCTAGTCCTATGTCCTTTTGTCATAATCTACACTGGTTGTTCTCTACTCCTTGGTGCATAACCAAAATTTTGGTGCTTCCCTTTGTCATTTTTTGTTGGATCCACTCTTTCTTGAATGCCACATCTTTCTTTTACTTGGTTTGTTCCCA
Organism: Neotragus pygmaeus; assembly: GCA_006410875.1. NCBI lineage: Eukaryota > Metazoa > Chordata > Mammalia > Artiodactyla > Bovidae > Neotragus > Neotragus pygmaeus. The sequence continues at coordinate 150,604 of SJYV01052002.1, read as the reverse complement.
TTTTTTGTTGATGCTTATCTTCAGTTGTTTCTTAACCAAAAATGACAAAGGGCTGAAAAATAATGTTTGCATGTTTAAATTTCAAAATTTATATTATAAGGAAAAGTTGGTGATTTTATAAGTGAAATTCATGAACTTTGTATGTGAAATAGCAGCAATCACTTGTCAAATACCTGCTTCCTCTCTGGAGGTTATAATGGCAGCACAATTCTGAAATGTGTGTATTGTTTATTGCTCTAGCCTTAGGGCAGAAAAGCTGTGGGAATTTAGAAATTATGCAGAGAATAGTCTGTGGCAAAAACTCAAGTGAAAGAGTGCAAGGCATGAATATTGAAGGGAGGTCCATGGATAGAGTCGTAAAGAAGGTCCTTAAAGGGACCTGTGATCATTTGACCTAGTTAGTAGTCAAGTAAGAGAATGTGCGTGTGTATATGTGTGCTAATTGAATGTGTACTTATGTTTGTGCGCAGCACATGCACAGCTTTGCCCTTCGAGAAGGAAATGGCAACCCATTCCAGTATTCTTGTCTGGAAAATCCCATGGACAGAGGAGCCTGGTGGGCTACAGTCTATGGAGTTGCAAAGAATTGGACACGACTGAGTGCACACACACAGCACTTTCTCCCTCTTTATAGAAGAGGGAGAAATATTACTAACTTCCTCAAGGGACAATGATGAGGGTTAAGTGAGATAATGTACTTAATGCACTGAAATGAGTACCTGACATGAAGTAAGCACAAAGTAAATTTTAGTTATCAAATCAAGTTGCATCTTGAACCCAGAAGTGCATGGGGCCAGGCTGGGAAGAAAGATCTCTGCAAAAAGACCCATACTCCCTGGTATTTGCTCAAGTACACGCTGGAATACAGTGTGATGAACCAGGAAGAAGAAAGGGATCCCTCTTGTAGCTTGGGGAGGTGATAGAACCTTAACAATGATCAAATTAAATGGTGATTGTGCTGCTAATGATTCCTTTCCTATGGAAATTGTAGTTAAGGGGTTTCTTAGAACATTTTAAGAAATAAAAAACAATTCAGACCATTCCTTGCCAACTTCACAGACTTAAATTCAAATTCAGTGAACCAAAGAACGCACGTCTTTGTTCAGGATTAATATATAAAGGAGACTTGACCCTATCTTCATTTTTGGTCTTTAGGATTGAAGGACATAGGTGTTGATCTCTCAAGGGACTGTGACTTCTTTGAACATAGATTTAGGCAAAATGAGGTTTGCTGATCATTGCATCCTGACGTCTTCTTTCTTTTCTTAAAATCTTAAAATATTTAAAGATAAACCAAACCGTGATGCACTGTTTGCCATCTTCTCCCTTTTACCGCTCCTCCTTTTTCTTCCTCTCTCAACCTTTCCATTTGTCCTTGCTCCCTTTCACTCAGACTGTCTTCTTGGGTCTCCATATTTTCTTTCCATCTTAATCTGCATCATTCGTTCTCTGAATTCTGCCCATGTCTTTCGTTTTTTTGTATTGAGGAGAGGAAAGGGAAAGGTTGGTTTGGGCTGCAAGTAGGGGAAGAGAAGAAAAGAGGAAAATGTAGCAAAGGGTGCACGTGGTGCTAAAAGACAGAAGCAGTGGACATATCTGGCTTCATGTGTTGAGTCCTCAGACTCTCATTTAGCTGAGAATTTCCCAGACATAAAATGTTTAATCTTCTACTTGTTTGACTGATGTATATGTTATTATTCACTAATTCCAAATGAGTTATATAATCTGATTCTTTCTATCCTTGTCTCTCTCTCTCTTTCAGTAAGAGGCAGAGGGAGGAAAAGAGAATGGAGGTTCAGTTCAGTTCAGTTCAGTCGCTCAGTCGTGTCAACCGTCTTTTCTGTCTTTATGTTATAATTCATTATTTTTGTTTTGCTGATTGACTGCTGATGTGTTCCCAGAGACCAGCTATACTGCATCACAGGGACTGAAGCCTATTATGATGTCTTGCTTGCCCTGGTTGGCAGGGGTCCTACTGTGCTGCCATCTGACTTTCCAGGCCTTGAGCTGCCTCACTCCATGCAAGTTTGGCACTGAGGCTCCATTTCCTGTTGCTATGACCCAATGCCTGGTGNACTGAAGCCTCTCATGATGTCTTGCTTGCCCTGGTTGGCAGGGGTCCTACTGTGCTGCCATCTGACTTTCCAGGCCTTGAGCTGCCTCACTCCATGCAAGTTTGGCACTGAGGCTCCATTTCCTGTTGCTATGACCCAATGCCTGGTGCCCTCTGGAGCTGCAGGTTCTCAGTTCTCTTCACTGAACCTTTTTGTGCTAAGACCACTCTGGAGTTCAACTGAAAAAGTCAGACAAGCCTATGGACAGTGCATATTGGTGTGTTATCAGAGAAGACTAAAACCAGAAGTAACCTGGCTCTCCTTCCTCTGCTTGTTCTGTTGAGCAGTGGCCTTCAGAATGCCTTAAGTTCCCACTAAGATCTCAGAAGAAGAGCAGTTCATAGAATTTCCATGATCAGGCATGTAGTCCAGTCAGGTGGCTCTCTGAGTACCACTTTCTCCTGCTAGTCTTTGTTTTTGTTTCGTGCCTCTTCTACCAGGAATACCTTTCTTATTTTGGTTTAATTGTCAATATACAAGTTACATGTCTTTCCTGACACTGTACTGGTTCAGATAGATGTCATTTCTGTTGCAGAGAACAGAACATACATTCCTCTGTCAACGAACTTTGCATGTCTGATTCTGATTTCCTTACACATGGAAGTGTTTTTATTTATCTTTGGGGAGGGCTCACATTTTATTCTTTTTGAATTTCCAGCACTTTGCACATGCTTGGAAGCTGTAGGTAGTCAATACAACATCAACATGTTGCTTAAATATGCTATCTATGGTGGAAAGATGGCATCACCATCTATGGTGGTTGGATGCCATCACCAACTCAATGGACATGAGTTTAAGAAAGCTCCAGGAGTTGGTGATGGACAAGGAAGCCTGGCGTGCTGCAGTCCATGGGATCATAAAGAGTCAGACACAACTGAGTGACTGAACTGATGGTGGAAAGACCGAGAGAGGAAATTTGGGGCTAAATGTTATGAGTTTGAGAGGAAGCAAAGAGCTTCATGTGACCATGCATCAGGATCCCCAGATGGCATTATTTAAGGCAGCTGTTTCCAAGGTCTGTTTCTAAGACCAGGTAATTTTTCTTTAAAGGCATTGATTTCTACGTCTCCACATAATTAATTTTAATCATTGTGTCTCTTTTTAAATATATGAGTAGTATAAGAAACAATGTGATTGATTTTCTCTATGAGTCAACACTTGTCTTATATTTCTAATTTTAAAAATTTCATCCTTAAGATACTAATTTTGAGTTAGTTTTGGCTTATATTCTTATGAGCTAATATATTTAAAGTTTCAATCTTGACTTTTCTTCATTTTCTATCATTATTTTAGCTTGCTTGCAGAGTTGTAAGTGAAGAAGGTCCTTGTTGAGAGGTCATCTGGGACAGCTGGGTCAGTGAGATAGTTGGCCAGAATCTTATAGAGGGACAGTGAAAGCTTGACAATCTGTCTAGTCTGTGTTTTGAAGCAAATGGTTAGTTTAGAAATCCTGATGGTAAAAGTCAGTGCAAATGCTTATTTTTATTGTTTTACCTCAATTCTGCACTGTACCGGGATGGTTTTAAACTCTGGTGACTCCTATTTGGTGCAAGTTAAGAAGTATGTGCTTATTTCTGTATATTCTAAAATATGTGCACATTTATATTACTATTCCTCTGTGAAATATTATAGTTTCTTCTATTCCTTCCAAGTAGGAAAAGAAAATAGGAATAAACAGATTCATGGATTCTTTCTCTACCATATATTATATAGATTTTTGAGACATATGGTTGATTACAAAATGTTACTGATCAGATATGTATTATTTTGAGAAAAAAGTAAACCAAAAATGAAAATGACTTATACCAATATGGCACATTAATGAAAATTAAGATGTAAAATATTCATTTACCTGGTTTTTAACATTCGTCTTATCTGGATTTGAACTTGGATAAGATTCACCTTTACAGTGTTAAACTATCTGCTTTTTGTGTCTTTAAAACAGATTTATCAGACACACAAGTGGTAACATTTCTGTTAATTGCCTCTGAACATACTGAAAAACTGCTGTGTGTGTAGAATCATTATATAAGTAGAATTGAAGGCCTGCAGAGCAGATTGTGAGTTTTGCAATTGCATTTTTAGAGCCAACTCAATCTAGCCTATAACTATTTTCTTGGCTTGTATTCATGTAATGGATGATGGGTGCTTTCTGTAAGGTAAGCAGATTGAAATGAATATTGAAGTTTGTATTTCTTTGCTTGAGAAAGCTGACTTTCTTAGTTAGGCCCAAACTATAGCAGTCTTTATGGACAAAAATAATCTAACATTCTCAAAAAGTGTATTTCAAGCCTATCATCATAATAACAATGAAATATGGAGGTTGAGAGCTGCTCCTTGAACGGTGGTTCTTAGAGTTTTAGTGTGAATTTCTCATATATAGAGGAAAATGGCATAATTGCTTTCCATCTTCCTCTCCTCTTTCTGCCCTATCTTCTTCCTTTTATTTCCCTTCCTCCTGTGAAATTCAGCAACAGTAAAGAAAAATATAAAAAGTGAAATTAAAAATTTTTTCTTATTTTACATTAATTTAATATGTAAGTAACTATATACAGCATGTGAATTTCACTGTATGTACTATTTTGCATTCCATAAAACCTGATGATCTTATTTGCATACATATACATCCAACATACTAACATACTTAATTATAGGCTTTCTTTTTTAGAGAAGTTTTAGTCTCAGAGCAACACTGAACAGAAAGTAGACTTTCCATATACTCCCTGTTCCCACACCCTCACAATCTCCTCCACCATCAACATCCCACACATTTGTTACAATTGATAAACTGACATTGACTCATCATTATTGCTCACAGTCTATAGCTTGCAAGAAATTGAAAAGTTTAGGAAAGATGAAAGGTATTTTCAGATCAGTCTTGTTTTAGGCAGAGAAATAGAAAGCTTTTTCCAGGATGAAGGAATCATATTTGTAAAGTAAGATTCAATAGCAGGGGCTAAATTTTAGGAACAGTAATATAGTAATTGAGGCTGCAGTTTGTGTTCCAGTAGGTTGGGGGAGACAGTGAATTATGTAGGAATTATGAGTGAGACTGGATTCTTAGGCTGGCCTGTACTCTAACAGGTCCTATGTCTCCAAATGAGCTTGAGCTTTATCCTTTAGACAGAAGAGACCTAAAGGATAGAGTAGACTTTACAAGAACTTCCCCTGATAATCTAGGGGTTAACAGGAAGTTGTGTAAATGACAACAGCAAATGTTATGGAGTTCAGTGGTTCTCAAACTTTTGTGTAACTTGGAATCACTTACAGAGCTAATAAAAAAACATAGGGAGCACCAGGCCTGTTGGAGTGGAATGGGGCCAAGACCTCTGGATTTTTGCCAGTGTTTCCGGATGATTCTTCTTCTTCTTTTAAAATAATTTTATTTATTTATTTTTGGCTGTTCCAGGTCTTTGTTGCTGCTTGGACTTTTCTCTAGTTGTAGTGAGTGGGGTACTCTCTAGTTGCAGTGTGCAGGCTTCTCACTGTGGTGACTTTTCTTGTTGCAGGGCACAGGCTCTAGGGTGAGAGCTTCAGTAGTTAGGAACATGCAATAAGTAGCTGTGGGGGCTCTACAGTACAGGCTCAATAGTTGTGGTGCATGGGCTTTGTTGCTCCAAGACATGTGAAATCTTCTTGGACCAGGGATCAAACCCATGTCTCCTGCATTGTTAGGCAGATTCTTTACCTCTGAACCACCAGGGAAGCCCCGCCTTGGTGATTCTGATAAGATGCCAAAGTTTGAGAACCACTGATGTAATGTGTGTGTAACAGCTGTTGTGTGGCTCACCTTTAGTAGCATTCCAAGAAACTTCTTTCACAGGAAAATTTAAATATTTAACAGTTTAAAAAATAACACCCAAGTAAATGTCCTTTATAACTTAGATTNAGAACCACTGATGTAATGTGTGTGTAACAGCTGTTGTGTGGCTCACCTTTAGTAGCATTCCAAGAAACTTTTTTCACAGGAAAATTTAAATATTTAACAGTTTAAAAAATAACACCCAAGTAAATGTCCTTTATAACTTAGATTCTGCTTTCCCCATCTCTCTTTTTATATACTTATGAGATGGAATTTAAACCCTCTGTGTAAATTACTTGTATCTTGCTCATAGTCTTGCAATAGTGACTAAAAATTTTAATATATATAAGTCCTTAGAAGTGTACCTAGCACATATTAATATTAGGAGTCTATATATTTNCAGTCCTGAGTGTTCATTGAAAAGACTGATGCTGTAGCTGAAACTCCAATACTTTGGCCACCTGATGCAAAGTGCTGACTCATTGGAAAAGACCCTGATGCTGGGAAAAATTTAAGGCAGGAGGAGAAGAGGAAGACAGAGGATGAGATGGTTGGATGGCATCACCGACTCAATGCACATGAGTTTGGGTAAACTCCGGGAGTTGGTGATAGACAGGGAGGCCTGGTGTGCTGCAGTCCATGGGGTCACAAAGAGTCAGACACGACTGAGCAATTGAAATGAACTGAACTGAACTGATTCTCCTTTACAGTAATTACCTGGTAGAATCCCCATAGCTCTTTCCTTTCCTGTGTCCCCAGATCCTCATATCTCTGATCTTCACATCATTTCTGTGGTTTTCTGGGAGAATTCCTTGTTTGGAAGATTCTTTTTGTATCTTTTGTGTGTTTGTGGGTTTCTGGAAGTGTTGAATTTCCCCATAATTTTAGTCTCATTTATTACATATTATTCAGGAAATCCTTATTGCTTTCTCTGGCATTCTTCCTATTTTTCTAGTGTTTTTAAAATGAAATATGTATTAATATTATTTCCTTTTGAGGGAGAGAGAAAATCTGTGTTTTTGCCACCTTGCTCAGTTGCTCAGAAATGCCATAAATTTCTAATATTATCCTTGTTATACTTTAAGATAACTACTTCAATAAGTATACTTCAAAATATTTTATATTTTATATTGTCACCAAGCACATAATATACTCTTCCAAGACGATCAAGAAAGAATAATTACTTGGATTTACATTTCCAATCCCCTTTCTTTTCTTCATTGTTTTTTCTTGATAGTTTGAAATCCATCTGAAATTCAGTGTTCACATCTCATATAAGCAAAGCTGTGTCATCTAATAAAACAATGTTTACCTTTAGCTTTCTTCATTTTCAAATTTACTTATCTTTTAAAAATATTTTTCATCTTCTAACTCCCATGGCTTCTTGTCTTGATCATTATATTCTTAATGATTTTGCTGAAAAACTGTTACAGGTTTTGAAATATTCTTGTTTTGTTTCTGTTAGATAGGAAGTTAGGCATGAGCAACGAGGGGTAGCCTATCTGAAAAGGGTGCAAGCTGACCTCTAAACCCCATTCCAGACACACCCAGGAGATCTCACAGATAGGCTACAAAATAACCACAGAGGCTTTTCCAACTCCTGCACATTGGCCCTATGTGTTAGTTTGTATTCACATGGAACTTCCTCAAGTAACCTTGCTGTTGTTGCTGCTAAGTGACTTCAGTCGTGTCCAACTCTGTGCGACCCGCATAGATGACAGCCCACCAGGTTCCCTCATCCCTGGGATTCTCCAGGCAAGAGCACTGGAGTGGGTTGCCGTTTCCTTCTCCAATGCGTGAAAGTGAAAAGTGAAAGTGAAGTCGCTCAGTCATGTCCGACTCTTAGCGACCCCATGGACTGCAGCCCACCAGGCTCCTCTGTCCATGGGATTATCTGGGCAAGAGTACTGGAGTGGGGTGTCATTGCCTTATCCGCAAGTAACCTTAGGCCTACATATATACATCTGATTATAACAGACTGAATTATGGGAAGACATACACAACAAGGCCTGCTGCTGTATAACTTGCAGCTGTTAGTTGGCCTTGAGCTTTTGCTCATTTGCATTACCTTTCATTGACTGGTGATTGGTACAAGCCCTGTTTTACACAGGGCACAACCAAAAGGAAGAGATGGGACATGTAAAAAGGGGAAAGCCAAGAGGGATCATTAAGGGGAGGATGACTACTCTGGGGTTGGCTTGCTCCCATATCTTGAGAGTATCTGTCTAATAAAAGATCTGTCTGCTTGAGCTGAACTTAGTTGTAATTTGTCTGTTGTTTCCATGGTTCCAGATTTTTGTTATGATGAGACAAGAACCAAGAAAGAGTAGGAAAAACTGTCTTGCTTTTTACTCTTTTGTGATATCAACCTTGTCTGTTTCAAATTTTTGTAAATTTTTCTTAAAGCTTAAAAAACCCCCAAAACTATAATATTAAGGCAAAGGAAAAAAAATTGTTCTTATTGTCCCTAATGTAAATATTATGGATTATTTCCTTTTTGATACATTTATTAAATTCCTAGCACTGGCAATCAGATATTCAGGGTAGGCTAGTAATGACTTTGTGTTTGATTGAAAACGGTTGTTTACAGCCATTGCTTTAGACACTGGGGATACAGTGGTAAGTAAGATAGACCTGCCTGACCTTATAAAGCCTACTCATGGAGGAGGGAGAAAAATCACATAAGTTATAGTAGTGTGATGAGTTTTATGACAAGGTAATTATTGGGATTTGTCATAATATACCACAGCATTTTCTATCTTAATCTAGAGATGAGGGCAAGTCTCCTAGGGACATTATGATATCCCTACCAGACTGTGACTTAGAGATCAGCTATATTATCTAAATCTAACATGTTACCTACAGATTGACTCTTTTGTGTTTTCTATTTTATCATATTTTTTTTCATAATTCTAATTTGTGTGTTTTAGTTCTGTTCTCTTTACACCTATGTAACCACCATCCCAACCTGGGATACCAGGGCACAGGACATACATGCCTTATTTTCTCAGAGTATTTTATTGTAAAGTATAAAAGTTACAAAAATTTATTTTAAGATAACTAATAATTTCAAAGAGAGTTCTTCCTTCTAAAGGGCTTAGGGAACACATTCACTGTCCACTGTCATTATCCAAAGAAAAATGTGAGAAGCACCAATTTGAGGATCCTATGTTATTTAGTACCAAGTGTCTTCATCTTTACTTCTCATTTAATCTATTTTTATTCTGCTTAAATCTAGTATTTGTTTTAATTTCATATGAATTCTGTTTGTTTCATATATAAATGTTTTATTTTATTATTATTATTATTTTTTACTTTATTTTACTTAACAATACTTTATTGGCTTTGCCATACATCGACATGAATCCACCACAGGTGTACACGAGCTCCCAATCCTGAATGCCCCTCCCACCTCCCACCCCACAACGTCTCTCTGGATCATCCCCATGCACCAGCCCCAAGCATCCTGCATCCTGCATCGAACATAGACTGGTGCCTCATTTCTTACATGATAGTATACATGCTTCAATGCCATTCTCCCAAATCATCCTACCCTCTTCCTCTCCCTCAGAGGCCAAAAGTCCGTTCTATATGTCTGTGTCTCTTTTGTTGTCTCACATACAGGGTCATCATTACTATCTTTCTAAATTCCATATATATGTGTCA
>SJYV01052002.1:100667-132926 GCA_006410875.1 Neotragus pygmaeus | reverse complement strand
GATCATGGCATCCGGTCCCATCACTTCATGGGAAATAGATGGGGAAACAGTGAAAACAGTGTCAGACTTTATTTTGGGGGGCTCCAAAATCACTGCAGATGGTGACTGCAGTCATGAAATTAAAAGACGCTTAGTCCTTGGGAGAAAAGTTATGACCAACCTAGATAATATATTCAAAAGCAGAGACATTACTTTTGCCGACTAAGGTCCATCTAGTCAAGGCTATTGTTTTTCCTGTGGTCATGTATGGATGTGAGAGTTGGACTGTGAAGAAGGCTGAGTGCTGAAGAATTGATGCTTTTGAACTGTGATGTTGGAAGAAACTCTTGAGAGTCCCTTGGACTGCAAGGGGATCCAACCAGTCCATTCTGAAGGAGATCAGCCCTGGGATTTCTTTGGAAGGAATGATGCTAAAGGTGAAACTCCAATACTTTGGCCAGCTCATGGGAAGAGTTGACTCATTGGAAAAGACTCTGATGCGGGGAGGGATTGGGGGCAGGAGGAGATGACTGGATGGCATCATGGACTCCATGAACACGAGTCTGAGTGAACTCTGAGAGATGTTGATGGACAGGGAGGCCTGGCGTGCTGCAATTCATGGGGTCACAAAGAGTCAGACACAACTGAGTGACTGAACTGAACTGAGGCATAGCGGAGTCCTGGGAAGAGATTGGAGGGACAGGTTTATTTTTTTCTATAAGACGCTTTATTTTTTGTTTTTAGTAACTGCCCCTTTTCTTTATCCCTTTGGACAGCTCTTCTAAGTTACTATACTATCTCTTGTGGCTCTTCTATACCCCATTTGTAATTTGTGCCTTCGAAAATAAACTTTCTCAGATTATCCTAAATTGAGTGTTCCATTTGTTTCTTTTGGGGACTGATAAAACCCAGCAGCCATTCTTCTGTCTTTTCCTTGGATGAAAAACCCTTTCTTTCCTTTAAAAAACACCTTTCCTCCATGTATAGCTCATGGAGCTGATCTCACTCATGTTCTGGGAATTGGCCTATGACTCAGACTTGCCAAGGTATTCCTTCCTTTAGCTTGAATTATTGGTTTATCCATGGGCTCAGAACAAGAATAATGTCTCCTCTTGGTATTTTTATAGCATTGTTGGAAAGGAAGCACCCTCTTCTAAAATTATATAATCCAGGGTTATTTGGGAGCTATCTTTGCTTTCGTGTGGAGGGAGAGTGTTCATAAAAACAAGCCATTATAAAGCAGCACTGGAAGAGGAAAAGATTTAGTCCAGTTTGAGTTGAGTCTCTGTTATTTGCAACTGAAAAAAAATTAATATATGGTATCATTAACATCCAAAGACAATAGTTTGTGTTAGAAATTGGGTAAAGGAAGATGACTATATTTGAGGGGTGTGTTGTGTTAATTTATGACAATAGCATCTAGAGAATAGAGGTCATTTTGTTTTTGTATATGTCTATATACCTATTAACTTCTGACTGTAAAAATTTAAATAGTAACTATTCTATTCCTAGGATATTATAAGAAATATATCTGCAAAATATTAAAAAGCTCTTCTATTTAAACAAGTTTTTGAAACCTTATAGAATGAATCTTTTTTACCCTTTTCTTATATATTTTCAGTTTTCAGTAAATGTCTTATTTCCCAGCCTGTATTTGTAAGCTTAGTTTTTATTCCTCAATAGGCCAATGTTTTCAAAATAAAGATGGTTAGGTTTAGCTATAGTCTGAAGGAATCCATCAAATTGATTTCACTTGTGGTCTAAGTTTTATTTTCACTTAAATCTCTAGAGCAGGAAACCTACCAGTTGTACAAATTCATCCCTGAGTAAGAATTTTGAATGGAGCAGAAAGCAAATTGCAAAAGCAAATAGAATATATTGTTGAAAAATGTCCTCTTTCTGGCTGCATCTCAAAATAAGTTAAATGTGATAATTTCCTCAAACAGGCAATTTAAAGTAAGTAGTTTATCCTAAGACTGCAGCCAGTTAGATGTGTTTTAGAATTCAAAAATCATGGTTGTGTTTTCGTTCAAATAAGTCTAAATATTCGAATCATGCTTCTCTTTTCAATGGAGGTGAAAAGGAAACACAACAGCAACAATGTGCTCATTTTTAAGGGTTTGGGATGAAGGGATTGCTTCTTGAATCTATTTAAATCAAGAGTTACAAATCTCTGTAAATGTCAAGTTATTTTTTTCAGGAAAGCTTTGAATTCTTTTGGATAACACTGACAGTTGAGATTCTTTTCCCTAAAGGTTGATTATTTGGGCCTCAACTGTCAGTTTTTCTAAAAAGGAAAATACTGCCCAACAGTATGTTTCAGTCCATGATAAAGCACCAAATACCTTCTGATTTGGTGGTTAAAATCCAGGAACACCTGCTAATGGGTCTGAATCCTTATTATTCAACCCTTCCTCTGAGTCTCAGAGATACCCTTGTAACCTCCCTTCAAAACTCCCACCCTATACTAAAAAATAAAACAAACAAATATATATAACAACACAGAAACGGATTTACAGATATACAGAATGAACTAGAGGTTACCAGTGGGGAGAAGGAAAGGGGGAGGGGCAAGATAAGGGTATGGGGTTAAGGCAGGCACCATGCATAACATAAATAAGAACAAGGATATATTGCCCAGCACAGGGAAATATAGCCATTGTATTGAAATAACATTAAATGGAGTATAATCTATAATAATATTGAATCTCTATGTTGTACACCTAAACTAATATTATAAATCAACTACATGTCAATCAAAAAATTAAAAAAGAAAATCAAAAGCATATTTTGTGACATAAAAATTATGTGAAATTCAAATTTCAGTGTCCAAATTGTATTGAAACATTAAAGAAACTTTCCAGCCTCTAATTTAATAGTTTTTTTTTATTTTTTATTTTTTACTGTTTTGTTTGCACTAGCCTAAGTTGATTCTGTTGCTTGCAACTAAATGATGTTCCTGAAGTGGTTGCACTCTTTACATAAGATGCAATGGAAAATGCCTGACTCCCTGCCCCTAGCAAAAGCACAAATTTCATTGTTATATCTCTTTCAAAAGAGATTAAAATAAATTTTAGTGAAAAACTGAGTAACTGCTATGAGCAGTTGATATGCCTGCTTTTCATATATTTCATTTGCATGTGTATTTATTTTCTAGGGCTGCTTTAATAAATCACCACAAACTGGGTGGCTTTAAAGCAACAAAAATTTATTCTCTGACAGTTCTGTATGCCAAAATTCTGAAATCAAGATGTTGGCAAGGTTTCAGTTCTTTTGGGAGTCTCCAAGGGAAAATCTGTTCAGTGCCTGTTTCCTAGTTTCTGGTGACTGCGGGCAGTTCTTTGCCCTCCTTAGTAGCCACATAACTCCACTCTCTGCCTTAATCTTCTCATGGTTTTCTCCCCTCTGTCTCTGTGTCTTCTCCATTTCCACCTCTTATAACTGACACTCTATTGAATTTAGGACCCACCCTGAATCCAAGAGAGCTCCCCTGGTGGCTCAGACAGGAAAGAATCCAACTGCAGTAAAAGAGACCCGGTTCAATCTCCGGATTGGGAAGATCCCCTGGAGGAGGGAATGGCAACCCATTCCAGTCTTTTTGCCTGGGAAATCCCTTGGACAGAGGAGCTTGGTGGGCTGCATTCCATGGGGTCACAGAGTCAGACACAACTGAGTGATTAACTTTAATTTTTAGGACTTCCCAGGTAGCGGTAGTTGTAAAGAACCTGCCTGCCAGTGCAGGAGACATAAGAGATGTAGGTTTGATCCCTGGGTCAGGAAGACCCCTTGGAGGAATGCATGGTAGTTCACTCCAGTATTCTTGCCTGGAAAATCCCATAAATAGAGGAGCCTGGTGGGCTACAGTCCACGGGGTCACAAAAGAGTCTGACATGACTTAACTACTAAACAACATCAACAAATGTTTACTGACCACTTATGACATGTCAGGTATTGTAAAGATAGAGCAAGCAGTCCTTGGGGTTACACAGAATCAGTCAGGCATGACTGAAGTGACTTAGCTGCAGAGTCAAAATTATTTAAAACCATTATATTCTAAAAATGACCAGTCAAAACTTGGAACCTTTTATACAAAACCTAGATGTTCTTCATACCTGAGCACTTCAATCATTTGAGTATTTCATTCCTAGTAGAGGTGCTCTGGCCTGGGGGAACTGTTATGCTTAGTCTCAAGAGGTGGTTTTCTATGTCATTTTCTCCTCCTTACAACCCATCTCAGTTCCCAGAATACTCTGACTTGATCTACAGTGTTCTGGGACGGGTTTTGCAAGAACCTGAGTTTGGTTTTGAACACATTGAGTTTGAGCTGACCGCAGTATATCCAAGGGAAAATGTCTAGAAGATATGTTAACTGAGTTTTCTGAGCAGCAATTACCAAGAAGGAACCTGAAGTACAAGAGACATTAGTGAAAAACGTGTAAAAGATAAACAGAGTGGGATTAGGAATCCACAGGGAATCTACAGATGCAGGTGTGACACCTGTGTAAAGAGATGGGGAAAGAAGGAGAGTTGGGTAAAGACAGGCTCAGATGATAATGAAGTTCTGAGCATGTGTTGGCCAGGCCACTGGGAGCTCCAGTATGCGTTCTGTGTAGGGTCATTGACAGGGTACAGCCAGTGAGATAAGGCCTTGGTGTGGGTGTGAATGCTGTGGTAGATTCTGAAGATGGAGGTTATCAGTCAACTATACTCCCTGTAGCAGGTTCTTACTTGAAGGGAAATCTGAGCAGTTCTCCTCCATGGCTGCCACAGAGACATGAAACTTCATTTAAAGATGTAGAAAGGTTGTTTTCTTAATAGTTGGCAAAGCATTCCTTTCAGGAAGGAAATATTTTAATTTGGAAAAATAATGAGCCGATTTATATGTGGAAGGATGACTGAAGAAACCCAAGCAGTTATAAAGTATAGCTAAGATACTCTGAGAAAGAAAATTGTTTTGTTATTTACTCAACAAATATTGGGCTTCCTTGGTGGCTCAGATAGCAAAGAATCTGTCTGCAGTGCAGGATACCCAGGTTTGATCCCTGGGTTGGGAAGATCCCCTGGAGAAGGGAACAGCAACCCACTCCAGTATTCTTGTCTAGAGAATTCCATGGACAGAGGAGAGGCCTGGCAGGCTACAGTCCATGGGGTCGCAAAGAGTTGGACATGACTGAGAGACTAACACTTTCACTTTCAACAAAAATTTAGAAGTTGGTGGTAGAGTGTGGGGCTGGGTTCAATCCCCAGTACCTCCATCCTTGCTTTAGAGCTTCCCCGGTGGCTCGGTGGTAAAGAATCTGCCTGGAGTGCAGGAGACATGGGTTTGATCCCTGGGTTGGAAAGATCCCCTGGAAAAGGAAAGGGTAGCCCTTCCAGTGTCCTTGCCTAGGAAATCCCATGGACAGAGGAGCCTGGTGGGCTACAGTCCATGGGGTTGCAAAAGAGTTGGACATGACTTAGTGACTAAACTACAACAGATATTTACTGAGCATTTATGACATATCAGATATTGTGAGGATAGTGCAGCAATCAAAACAGGCAGCATTCCTTGCCCTTATGAGGTTTACATTCTAGTGGATAGAGAAAGATATTAAACAAATGAGCAGGTTATAATGCTATGGAGAGAAAACANAGATTATAGTTTGGGGTTTCGGGGTTCCTGTTTATAATCCCAGAAGGTTGCAAACTGACAGCATCATCAATCTGTGACCAAATTGCAGCTCTGGTTTCATGTTAATGCTGTTTGTTTTGTTGTGTAAAACTTGGGATGTAGTCAAGCCTGGGGCTTGGTTGGCTAGATCCCCCTCGAGGGGCTCAATAATCTAAAGATTTCTCCGCCATCTTATCTGTGGTGCTACAAGTTCACAGCAGCCAGTCACTCACAGTCACTCCCAATCAGGGCAGTGTCCAGGCAGGATAGAAGCAAGGTCAGAGGTCTACTCTGCTTTGTCTCTGAAGCCTAAACAAGACTATTCATTTTAATTTCCCAAACAAGGGTCTACTCTCTAGTTATGGTGCATGAGCTTCTCATTGTGGTGACTTCTTTTGTTGCAGAACACAGGCTCTAGGCATGCAGGCTCAGTAGCTTCAGACTGCAGGCTTAGTAGTTGTANTTTAATTTCCCAAACAAGGGTCTACTCTCTAGTTATGGTGCATGGGCTTCTCATTGTGGTGACTTCTTTTGTTGCAGAACACAGGCTCTAGGCATGCAGGCTCAGTAGCTTCAGACTGCAGGCTTAGTAGTTGTATTTCGTGGTCTCTAGAGCATGAGGTCAGTAGTTGCAGCTCATGGGGTTTGAAAAGTGAAAGCATTAGTCCCTCAGTCATGTCCCACTCTTTGTAACCCCATGGACTGTAGCCCACCAGGCTCCTCTATCCATGGAATTCTCCAGGCAAGAATACTGAAGTTGGTAGCCATTCCGTTCTCCAGGGGATCTTCCCCACCCAGGAATCAAACCTGGGTCTCCTGCATTGCAGGCAGATTCTTTACTGTCTGAACCATCAGGGTGCCTGATGCATGGGCATAGCAACTTTCTAATTTTGTATTAGAAAAATAGAAATTAGAAAATTAGTTTTTAATCTCCTGCCCCTCTGCTTGTATATCTTGGGTTACTTAACCTCTTTGTCTTTGCTTCCTCATCAAATGGAAAATGGTAAAATGGAGGTGATAAGACTACTTACTTCAAAGGGTTTCTGAGAGGATTAAATGAGCTAGCATATGTATAGTACCTGGCCATAGCAATAAATATTACTGTAATTATAGACATAAATGTTAGATGTTATTATGAATATTTGCATTTTATACCAATAATTCTATTAGAGAATTCTGATTCTTTTGAGAGGCTAAGAATTGAGACAATTTAGGCACAGGAAAATTAACTTGCTAAAGAGGTATAGGTTACATTTAAAAAAATTGAAGTATAATTGATAGTTAAAATATGTTTAAGTTATATAAATTGATGGTTTTATATACATATACATTGTTAAATAATTACTGTAATCAAGCCAGTTAACATGTCCATTGATAGAGGCTGCATTTGAACTGAGGCCAAATATGTCCTTTGTTTTTTCTGCTTCATCATTCAGTTCTTAATAATTATATTGATTATAATGTCTTTCTGGTGAGTGGATAGCAAGGAGCTACAGAAGGATGTAAAAATATTAGTGTTCCAAGATGGAGGGCTTTTAATGCTTGGCCAAGGGTTTAAACTTTGTTGTGTAATGGGAAATAAATTATGGGATGTCATGGGCATTGCTTGTTTCCCTTGGCAGAGGGATAGATAGCTAGCATCTGTAAGTCAATTAATAGGTGTAATGAAAGTCTCTTAGTCATGTCTGACTCTTTGTGACCCCATGGACTGTATAGTCCATGAAATTATCCAGGCCAGAATACTGGAGTGGATAGCCTTTCCCTTCTCTAGGGGATCTTCCCAACCCAGGGATTGAATCCAGGTCTCCTGCATTGCAGGTGGATTCTTTACCAGCTGAGCCACAAAGGAAGTCCAATTAACAGGTGTGGTTGAGATCTCTTGCCTGTCTCCCTGGATAGCCCAGTATGATACCTTACGAAGATTCCCCTAGGCCAGGATTCCAGTCTATAAAGGAGTGGTTGGCAGACATTTATAGATTGGTATCCTGGTCTAGAAGAATGTTCATAAAGTATCATACTGGGCTCTCCAGGGAGACAGGCAAGAGATCTGAACACAGGAGAACATGTAAACTTTTGACAAACTTTTAATCCAAGTGGTTAGGGGAGAATCAGGAGATATCCTGAGTGTCATGGATCCAAATAATGAGAAAGTTTTGGGAAAGAACAAAGCCTTGGCCGCTAAAGAGTGGTTGATCAAAACAATTGCTGAGAAGAAATGATTGGACTTCCTGGCTAGATGGACATCTGTGACTCTTCAAAGAACAGATCACTCCAATGTTGTGGTTTCAGACTGATACATGAAGTAAAGAGAGATTCAGAAAAATAAGTTGGGGACAAATATAGATTAGTCTTATAAGAAGGAAGTTTGGAGATCAAAGAAAATCGTAATTTAAGGTAGAAATATTATTACTAAGGGGGAAATGTTATTACTGAAGATTTTCTTTTAGTAAGAGGATGGAGCACGGTAGTACTTCAAGGGACTACAGTAGCAAAGGACACTTAAATGGAACAGTTCAAGAAGATATGGAGAAAGCACTGAGATATTTGGGGATGGGCATGGACATAATGGCCAGGAGAACTTCAGAGAAATGATTAGTAAAGTCAAATGCAGACGAGAAATCAAATACAGTGTCAGTGGAGGTGTGAGAACAGAAACTGTGTGTATTGATAGAAGTTTCTTTTCAGGAGCTTGATGTGCTTGGTTATGAAGAGGGGAGAAGAGGCAGCCGCCAGGTGGTGGGAGTTTTGTATTTTTAAGGATGGAATTGTATTTATAGTCTTTGAGGAAAATATCAATAAAGCTGAAGCCAGAGAAAGAGAGGTAAGCCACGAAGGCCAGGAAGATAACGGCAGAGAATCTGATCATGACTTCAAAGTGTTTAGTTATCCAGGACAATGAAAGTTGGATATGTTTGTGGATGGAGATGGGATATTAAAGGAGCTCCTTTTAGCTTCACAAAGAAAATAGACCAGGGACAGTTCCATACACTCAGAATTTGTCTACACAACAACACATAAAGCCCTTGACTAATATCCTAGTTTTCCTCTCCTGCCCTTGTGCTTGTGATGTAGCACCATTTAGACCTGTTACCCAAGTGCTGTTCATATCCTGAGTCTTCCATGTGCTGCTCCTTCTGTTTTTTTGGATGCCTCAGGTAGAATTTAAGGTCCTTCTGTGGCCTTCTGTGTCTTGAACCCTATAAAACCCCTCCAAATAGACCATTAGATTGGAAGCACTTTAGGAACATGGACCATTTTCCAGTTCCCTTTTTATATGTGGATCCTAGCACACAGTAGTTGCTCAATAATACTCATTGAATTTCATTTCTGCTTTTTTCAAAATAACAGTTTTGTGTATTTTGAAAGTTTTTATAGCAATTGAAGATGATTGCAGCTTACATATGTTCAATTTATAAAATTGAATTGGAGACTGATTTGATTTTAAAACTGATGGAACTAGCATTTTACTGGTTAACTCACCTTCTTAAGCACATACTATCTCTGCTTATTTGACTTGGTATGTGTGTCTGTCATCTCTGTGTGGATAACGGGTCACTAGTCAGTGTTAAATCTGTGAGGGGCAGAAGGTTCGCTTCATTTTCTAAATCTACAAAACAACATAGGCATGATTTGTGGGTATAGTGTTTTTTTGGAAAAGTCATTTTACATCCATGTGTCTTAGTTATTGCTCTGTGAAGTGATTTCATCTGCTAACCTCTTTCCCACAATTACAGCTCAGAATTAAGCAGGTTATACTGATTAGTATTAATAATTTTTGCTCATAAAAGGTAAGCACTATACAAATAATTATTCACCAGGAGAAACTTTCTTAGTCATGTGCTGAACTTTTCAGTGGATGACTGTACATGAGTAATATAATCTGCAACAACCATGCTAGTATGCAAACCAGTGATAAATAATTTAACAGATGCTTCTGCTCTTATTTAAATGAACATGAATGTATTGCCTTGATTCCTTAAATGATCAGTTCTCTTTTCTGCCTTATTTGGATCATTTTATATTTCCATCTCCTTTCTTCCATGGTTTGTAGTACATTTCACCTCAGTCCAAGATATTAGTTCCTGTTCTTTGTTTTTCCTTGCTCAGCTTACAGGGCTTCTCACCACCTGAAGTACAAACACTGGCAGCAGGCACTGATAGTTTTCATATTATGTGCTGACAGTGCTACTACTCAGGACTGGGAACGTGGTCAAGATGTGTATAAGAGACAGCATCCTAATGCCATCATCTCTAGCAATTAGGATTTCAATATATGAGTTTGGGGGGAGGGAGTGATACCAACATTCAGACCATAGCATACAAATTAGTTTCATAAGTCATAGACAAATTACGAGTAAGAAGTTATTGGAGTACGGGAGGAGGGTTGAGGTAGGTTTGAGATAGACTATGAAAGGAGGGCCTGCTTTCAGCTGAATATAAAGTGAGAATGAGACAAATAGAATTTCCAATAAGGGAACTGTCTGAGTGAAGCAGTGTATAGAGAATCGTATCACTTTTGTGTTTAATGATTCATTCCAGGACTGTTCTGTGCTCTCTGTTAGGTGTTCTAAAGCATGACTGTATACCACTGTTATCTTAGTTCAGGTTTCTATAACAGGTATACTATGGACTGAGAAGCTTACACAATTAACATTGACTTCTCACAGTTCCGGAGGCTAGGAAGTCTAAGATTAAGGTGTCAGCAGATCCAGTGTGTGGTGAGGGCCTGTTTCCTGGTTAGCAGGTGGGCACCTTCTCATTTTCTCCTCACGTGATGGAGAGTTGAGTGAGAGGAAGCAAGGTCTCTCATGTCTTTTCTTATAAGGACACTAATTTCATACATGAGGGCTCTCCTTTATGACCTAATTACCTCCCAAAGGCCTCAACTTGAAACACATCACATTGAGGATTAGGCATGCTGGCGTGCTGCAGTCCATGGGTCACATGACTGAGTAACAGAACAGAACTGAGGAATAGACATTAAAACATGAATTTTGGGGGGACAGAAACAAAATTCAGCCCATCACAATTTTCCAATTTTCTTTTTTAGTTACAATTTCTTTTTTTGGCTGTGCTGGGTCTTTGTTGCTTTTGCATTGGCTTTTTCTAGTTGTGGTGAGCAGGGGTGTTTTGCCAAAAGTTTTCACTTTTGTCTTAGGTTCAAAGGATTTGTTAACAAAATAAACCACTTTTTATATACAAATACATAACACAAATATTTATTAGAGAATTATAGAACTTAGTTTCAATATGCTAACATTAAAAGAAAAGAGAATGGCAGAGTATACATCACCAAATTGGGTTTTGAGCAGCATTAAGACTTAATCAGCGCTAGGAAGTCCCGTGTCACAGCACATCTGGAGTCTCAACTGGGAAAAGGTCCCAGGCAACTTGTCTGCTCCATGGGTGAGACTTCAAAGATTATAGTTTGGGGTTTTGGGGTTCCTGTTTATAATCCCAGAAGGTTGCAAACTGACAGCATCATCAATCTGTGACCAAATTGCAGCTCTGGTTTCATGTTAATGCTGTTTGTTTTGTTGTGTAAAACTTGGGATGTAGTCAAGCCTGGGGCTTGGTTGGCTAGATCCCCCTCGAGGGGCTCAACAATCTCAAGATTTCTCCGCCATCTTATCTGTGGTGCTACAAGTTCACAGCAGCCAGTCACTCACAGTCACTCCCAATCAGGGCAGTGTCCAGGCAGGATAGAAGCAAGGTCAGAGGCCTACTCTGCTTTGTCTCTGAAGCCTAAACAAGACTATTCATTTTAATTTCCCAAACAAGGGTCTACTCTCTAGTTATGGTGCATGGGCTTCTCATTGTGGTGACTTCTTTTGTTGCAGAACACAGGCTCTAGGCATGCAGGCTCAGTAGCTTCAGACTGCAGGCTTAGTAGTTGTATTTCGTGGTCTCTAGAGCATGAGGTCAGTAGTTGCAGCTCATGGGGTTTGAAAAGTGAAAGCATTAGTCTCTCAGTCATGTCCCACTCTTTGTGACCCCATGGACTGTAGCCCACCAGGCTCCTCTATCCATGGAATTCTCCAGGCAAGAATACTGAAGTTGGTAGCCATTCCATTTTCCAGGGGATCTTCCCCACCCAGGAATCAAACCTGGGTCTCCTGCATTGCAGGCAGATTCTTTACTGTCTGAACCATCAGGGTGCCTGATGCATGGGCATAGCAACTTTCTAATTTTGTATTAGAAAAATAGAAATTAGAAAATTAGTTTTTAATCTCCTGCCCCTCTGCTTGTATATCTTGGGTTACTTAAACTCTTTGTCTTTGCTTCCTCATCAAATGGAAAATGGTAAAATGGAGGTGATAAGACTACTTACTTCAAAGGGTTTCTGAGAGGATTAAATGAGCTAGCATATGTATAGTACCTGGCCATAGCAATAAATATTACTGTAATTATAGACATAAATGTTAGATGTTATTATGAATATTTGCATTTTATACCAATAATTCTATTAGAGAATTCTGATTCTTTTGAGAGGCTAAGAATTAAGACAATTTAGGCATAGGAAAATTAACTTGCTAAAGAAGTGTAGGTTACATTTTAAAAAATTGAAGTATAATTGATAGTTAAAATGTTTAAGTTATATAAATTGATGGTTTTATATACATATACATTGTTAAATAATTACTGTAATCAAGCCAGTTAACATGTCCATTGATAGAGGCTGCATTTGAACTGAGGCCAAATATGTCCTTTGTTTTTTCTGCTTCATCATTCAGTTCTTAATAATTATATTGATTATAATGTCTTTCTGGTGAGTGGATAGCAAGGAGCTACAGAAGGATGTAAAAATATTAGTGTTCCAAGATGGAGGGCTTTTAATGCTTGGCCAAGGGTTTAAACTTTGTTGTGTAATGGGAAATAAATTATGGGATGTCATGGGCATTGCTTGTTTCCCTTGGCAGAGGGATAGATAGCTAGCATCTGTAAGTCAATTAATAGGTGTAATGAAAGTCTCTTAGTCATGTCTGACTCTTTGTGACCCCATGGACTGTATAGTCCATGAAATTATCCAGGCCAGAATACTGGAGTGGATAGCCTTTCCCTTCTCTAGGGGATCTTCCCAACCCAGGGATTGAATCCAGGTCTCCTGCATTGCAGGTGGATTCTTTACCAGCTGAGCCACAAAGGAAGTCCAATTAACAGGTGTGGTTGAGATCTCTTGCCTGTCTCCCTGGATAGCCCAGTATGATACCTTACGAAGATTCCCCTAGGCCAGGATTCCAGTCTATAAAGGAGTGGTTGGCAGACATTTATAGATTGGTATCCTGGTCTAGAAGAATGTTCATAAAGTATCATACTGGGCTCTCCAGGGAGACAGGCAAGAGATCTGAACACAGGAGAACATGTAAACTTTTGACAAACTTTTAATCCAAGTGGTTAGGGGAGAATCAGGAGATATCCTGAGTGTCATGGATCCAAATAATGAGAAAGTTTTGGGAAAGAACAAAGCCTTAGCTGCTAAAGAGTGGTTGATCAAAACAATTGCTGAGAAGAAATGATTGGACTTCCTGGCTAGATGGACATCTGTGACTCTTCAAAGAACAGATCACTCCAATGTTGTGGTTTCAGACTGATACATGAAGTAAAGAGAGATTCAGAAAAATAAGTTGGGGACAAATATAGATTAGTCTTATAAGAAGGAAGTTTGGAGATCAAAGAAAATCGTAATTTAAGGTAGAAATATTATTACTAAGGGGGAAATGTTATTACTGAAGATTTTCTTTTAGTAAGAGGATGGAGCACGGTAGTACTTCAAGGGACTACAGTAGCAAAGGACACTTAAATGGAACAGTTCAAGAAGATATGGAGAAAGCACTGAGATATTTGGGGATGGGCATGGACATAATGGCCAGGAGAACTTCAGAGAAATGATTAGTAAAGTCAAATGCAGACGAGAAATCAAATACAGTGTCAGTGGAGGTGTGAGAACAGAAACTGTGTGTATTGATAGAAGTTTCTTTTCAGGAGCTTGATGTGCTTGGTTATGAAGAGGGGAGAAGAGGCAGCCGCCAGGTGGTGGGAGTTTTGTATTTTTAAGGATGGAATTGTATTTATAGTCTTTGAGGAAAATATCAATAAAGCTGAAGCCAGAGAAAGAGAGGTAAGCCACGAAGGCCAGGAAGATAACGGTAGAGAATCTGATCATGACTTCAAAGTGTTTAGTTATCCAGGACAATGAAAGTTGGATATGTTTGTGGATGGAGATGGGATATTAAAGGAGCTCCTTTTAGCTTCACAAAGAAAATAGACCAGGGACAGTTCCATACACTCAGAATTTGTCTACACAACAACACATAAAGCCCTTGACTAATATCCTAGTTTTCCTCTCCTGCCCTTGTGCTTGTGATGTAGCACCATTTAGACCTGTTACCCAAGTGCTGTTCATATCCTGAGTCTTCCATGTGCTGCTCCTTCTGTTTTTTTGGATGCCTCAGGTAGAATTTAAGGTCCTTCTGTGGCCTTCTGTGTCTTGAACCCTATAAAACCCCTCCAAATAGACCATTAGATTGGAAGCACTTTAGGAACATGGACCATTTTCCAGTTCCCTTTTTATATGTGGATCCTAGCACACAGTAGTTGCTCAATAATACTCATTGAATTTCATTTCTGCTTTTTTCAAAATAACAGTTTTGTGTATTTTGAAAGTTTTTATAGCAATTGAAGATGATTGCAGCTTACATATGTTCAATTTATAAAATTGAATTGGAGACTGATTTGATTTTAAAACTGATGGAACTAGCATTTTACTGGTTAACTCACCTTCTTAAGCACATACTATCTCTGCTTATTTGACTTGGTATGTGTGTCTGTCATCTCTGTGTGGATAACGGGTCACTAGTCAGTGTTAAATCTGTGAGGGGCAGAAGGTTCGCTTCATTTTCTAAATCTACAAAACAACATAGGCATGATTTGTGGGTATAGTGTTTTTTTGGAAAAGTCATTTTACATCCATGTGTCTTAGTTATTGCTCTGTGAAGTGATTTCATCTGCTAACCTCTTTCCCACAATTATAGCTCAGAATTAAGCAGGTTATACTGATTAGTATTAATAATTTTTGCTCATAAAAGGTAAGCACTATACAAATAATTATTCACCAGGAGAAACTTTCTTAGTCATGTGCTGAACTTTTCAGTGGATGACTGTACATGAGTAATATAATCTGCAACAACCATGCTAGTATGCAAACCAGTGATAAATAATTTAACAGATGCTTCTGCTCTTATTTAAATGAACATGAATGTATTGCCTTGATTCCTTAAATGATCAGTTCTCTTTTCTGCCTTATTTGGATCATTTTATATTTCCATCTCCTTTCTTCCATGGTTTGTAGTACATTTCACCTCAGTCCAAGATATTAGTTCCTGTTCTTTGTTTTTCCTTGCTCAGCTTACAGGGCTTCTCACCACCTGAAGTACAAACACTGGCAGCAGGCACTGATAGTTTTCATATTATGTGCTGACAGTGCTACTACTCAGGACTGGGAACGTGGTCAGAAAGACAGATATGACCATCCATCCTTTCCAGGTACTATTGCTGTGATAAGGAACACTCACAGGAATTTTCTGTTTTAGCTACCAAGGTAATTTTGGTGTGCACATCTTACTTTTTATTTTCCAAATGAATACTGCTACTATGTTTCTGAAGGCTTTGCTTGATATCATGTCCTAGGGTTTTGCTTCTGTGAGTTTTGCTTAGCATGCATGCAAAGAAATAGTGGTGCTGACATTCTTTATCTTATTTACAATATTTTATTGAGGGCCCAATGTATGGTGTAGTTTAATTTTAAACAACAGATTGAATACAAATGGAAGTAGTGTGCTGTCTTCTGAAACACACTTCATAGAGCATTTTTTGGAGACTGATGTGACTATCAAAGGTCACCATTATAGAAACATAACCTTGTGTGTGCTGTGCTCAGTTGCTCAGTCATGGCTGACTCTTTACAGCCCCATGGACTGTAGCCCACCAGGCTCCTCAGTCCATGGAATTTTCCAGGCAAGAATACTGGAGTGGGTTGCTATTTCCTTCTTCAGGGAACCTTGTGTACCATTCCATGTTTGAATATGCTTCAGGAAGATAATAACTTCCTGAAGATAAAGAATCAAATTTTAAGTCCATTAGCAGTAAAACAAAATTTCAGTGTCTGAAATGTGATTTTCTGTAAGGAGGCATCCCATGATGTTACATTTAATCAATTTCTTAATATTTGTATTAATACACTTACCATTTTTATTCAGATTACAGATACCATAAGTAAAGAAAGTGGATTAAATTGAGTAAAATGAATAGAGTCGGTTAAAGGAGTATAGAATTAGAGGGGAATATTCAAGAATCTGTTTATAAACTTTAATTGAAATGGTTGTAAGACATGAAATTTAAAATACTTAGTAAAAGTCATTGATAAATATGATGAATAAAATTTAAAACTTTTGTTTAAATTGGACCCTATAAAGTCCAGACAGGCAGTACACTGGAAAATGTTTATTCATTCACTTTCTTATTCATATTTACAATAAAAACATTTATTGAGTACAAATTATGTTCCAGGTATCATTTTTGTATATAGGAATTGAGTGAGCAAAACAGATAAAAACCACTGGCATCACAGAGTTTATAGTGGATTAGTATTCAGAATATAAGAAGAACTTCTTCAAACAAAACAAAAACCCAATGAACAAACGAGATGTCTAGGTAATTCAAAAGGAAAGTACACAGAGCCAATGAACTTTTGAAATCTTTTAAGACTTCAGTAGTAAGTGAAGGATACAAATTATATTAAAACAATTAGATAGCATTTTTTTTCCTAAAAAAAATGGAGAACTAAGAAAGATCAACAAATCCAGTGATAGTAATAGTGTTGGGTAGTGGGTAGTTTCAAGCATTTTGGTGCTCCAGTAAGTTGGTACAATCCTTCTGGGAGACAACCTGGCAGAACCTTCCACCCTGCAGCCGTCTCCTTGGTATATATCTGCCACGGACTGAATGTTTGTGTATTTTCAAAATTCGTATGTTGGATTTATAACTCCCAGTGTGATGGATGGAATCTGGAGATGGGAATTTAGGATTAGATGAAGTCATGTAAGCCAAGAAGAGCACTCTTACGCGAACCCAAGCTGGTACCCTGATCTCAGGCATTCAGCCTCCTGAACTGTGATTGAAATAACTTTATTTAAGTCTATGGTATTTTGTTATGGTAGTCTGAGCTGACTAATACAATATCCTAGAAAGAAAATAGAGCACAATCATGCTCATTGAGGTTTTTTGTTTGTTTGTTTTTACTATTTTCTTCAATGGCAAAAATGGAGAACAGGTGAAAGGGATAAATAGATGGACCACATAGGATTTTTATATCAGTGAAAATATTCTATATGATACTATAATAGAGATACATGTCATTATACATTTGTCCAAACCCACAGAATGTACAACACCGAGTAAAATCTACTATAGAATACAGATTTTGGTTAATAACTATGTGTCAATAGAAGTTCATCAGTTATAACACATGTACCACTCTGGTGTGGAATGTTGATAATGGGGGAGGATATATATGTGTTGGGCAGGGAGCATGTGGGATAACACTGTACCTGCTC
The DNA here is from genome assembly GCA_006410875.1 of Neotragus pygmaeus. Taxonomy (NCBI): domain Eukaryota; kingdom Metazoa; phylum Chordata; class Mammalia; order Artiodactyla; family Bovidae; genus Neotragus; species Neotragus pygmaeus. The sequence continues at coordinate 115,685 of SJYV01052002.1, read as the reverse complement.
TTCCATATTGCTGTGAACCTTAAACTTCTCTAAAAAATGAAGTCTTTAAAAAATAAGAGAGAATAAAACAAAACAAAACCAAATGGAGATAATCCAAATAATCCAAATATTCATGGTGGGTGGGTTGTTAAATAAAACATGACATATCACACTTGGAATATTATAGCAGATGTCTATTACTGACATAAGAAAATGGGTATGGAAAAGAGTTAAAATGATTTGGGTGTGATCCTATTTATGTAAAATAAACACCAAAATACATATTTATATATCTTATTGTACATATGTCAATATATATAAAAAGGTATGTTAATATTGATTGCCCCTCTGGGGATGGGGATTGGAAGAGAAATCCAGGGGAACTTTAATATCTCCTAAATTATTTGAATTCTGTGTGATAGTGAATTAATTTAATAATTGTATAATTAAACTGTTTTAAATAGAGATGATTGCAGAAGATTTTGCTCGTGTACACCTGTGGTGGATTCATGTTGATGTATGGCAAAGCCAATAGAGTATTGTAAAGTAAAATAAAGTTAAAAAAAAAAAAGTCAATGAGCAGAAAAGAAAATAGGCAGCTGAGAGTATTAAGGGAACTGAGTTCTCCAAAGTAGAACATAGCGCCTAGTCAGGTTTGTCTGAAGTTCTTGTAAGAAATTGAAGACTGAGAAAAAAATATGAAAAATTGAACTAGAAGTGTTTGCGTATGGTTTTTAAGGTTGGACTACATTTTGTAGATTGTTTTAAGAAAACATGTGTTTAGATCTCATAAACTGACTGACAAATATACTACTTGTGGTTGGTAGTAGAAATAATTTTGAGCACACTCACACATTAATGTGTCTACATAATTTTCCTATCTTAGCTACTATTATCTTTTGTATATATTTAAGTAAATTTCAAGATACCAAGATTTGTAGAATTTAGCAAAAAAATTAATCTGTTTTTCAAGAACACTTGTTCTGCTTTTTTTCTATCCCCTTGGCTTCACATTCTTAAGAAACCATGAACATTATATCAGGCCAAAAAGACAGATGATACCTACTTCAACATTTATCTCGTGGAATCTTTCTTAGTTCTTTAAATAAAAAAAGATGGATATTGAGAAAGTCATCAGTCACCACTGCCTTTCCCCCTACTGGTAATAGAGATGGAGTCAATCAATCTGAGCGTCTGCCAGGGTCAGCAGACTAGAAGAGACTTTTGACATGGAAACACATTTCATGATACAGCTCTCCCTCCAGAATGCATACTAATCTTAATCCTGGACTCCATTTTTTTTTTTTTTTTTTTAGGAAGAAAGATTGATGTTCTTGTATCTCAAGAAAACTGTCTACCTTTTCCTATACTGTTTTTTTATCACCAAGTTTTTTTTTTTCTTTAAACTATCTGCTGCTGCTGCTGCTAAGTCGCTTCAGTTGTGTTCGACTCCGTGCGACCCCATAGACAGCTAGCTCATACTTTAAACACCAAACCTCTTCTCTCAATCGTCTCTTCACCTCCTAGTGTGTAATTTTAAAAAGTTGAAAGGGGGAAAGCAAATCTGTCTTCTGCTGGACATAGCATACATTTGGTACTACATACTTGTCAAGTTTTCAAAAGTGAGATTCCAACAGAGATGATAAATGAAGGTGATGTTTTTATGTTCCCTTCTCTTTTCAAGTCCATTTAATTCTCCTTCCCTTCATTCTCAATCTCCCTGCTCCTAAAACCCTCATTCTTGTTTCCACTATATAAAATGGACAGACATTTGTCCTGTGCCTACTAAACACAAGCCCCCAGAGCAAAAGAACAATTTTGTCTTAGCTGTGGATAGAGAAGAATTGAAAGGAAATGGGATATAATGGTCATGAATTTCTTAAGCACAGGATTTTTTTCATTCAAAAAATATTGAACACTAGGTACTAGGGACACGTGATTTATGGCAACTCTGCCTTCAAGGGGCTCAGATGACTAGGAAAGGCCTAAAGGTAAACATACCACTGTATCAGTACCATATCATAGCTATATCAGAGGTCTTTAAAGACCTGCTGCATAAATTCAGAATAAAGGTAAAAACTCTGAACTCATGTGGAGAGAGGTCAAGGAAGTAAGTCATTGTAAAGAAGATGCCACCCAGATGACCGAAGGAGCAGTGAAGGGAGTGAAGGCTATTCCATTGTGCATGGCATGTGTGAGGGCAGAGAGCAAGAAAGCATTTATTCTTCAGGGAAAGAAGGCTGCTCAGTGTGATTACAGAACAGGATGAATAGNGAGGCCAAAAGTCCATTGTCTATGTCTGTGTCCTTTTGTTGTCACACATACAGGGTCGTCCTTACTATCATTCTAAATTCCGTATATATGTGTCAGTATGCTGTATTGGTGTTTTTCTTTCTGGCTTACTTCACTCTGTATAATAGGCTCCAGTTTCATCCACCTCATTAGAACTCATTCAAATGTATTCTTTTTAATGGCTGAGTAATACTCTATTGTGTATATGTACCACAGCTTTCTTATCTATTCATCTGCTGATGGATATCTAGGTTGCTTCCATGTCCTGGCTATTATAAACAGTGCTGTGATGAACATTGGGGTACATGTATCTGGAAAAAGACATTTTTAAAAAGTGAGGGAATGATACTTTTCTCTCTGAATTCCATATTTATTTTTTTATTTTTATTTTTTAAAAATTTATTTATTTATTTATTTTTAAATTTAACTTTACAATACTCTATTGGGTTTGCCATACATCGACATGAATCCACCACAGGTGCACACGAGCTCCCAATCCCGAATCCCCTGATGATTATAGGTTGAATGAACTCATTCAAGCTGATTCTTCCACTTTGAATCCTGATTCTTCTACTTATTAACTGGATGATCTGAACAAGTAACTTATGAGTTCTGAGGCTCAGTTTGCTAAACTGGAAAATGGAAATGAAACCTGCCCTTCCTCTAGAATTGGTATGAAGTTTAAAAGTGATAATGTGTAGGATACACTCAGTTCATGAAGGCTCCCCATTGCCCTGCCTACAGGAGGTCACACATAAATTGGTGTCAACATCTGATTGTTCCAAAAAGACAGTCTTGCTGAGAAACACATGTGTTTATCCAAAAATAAAGATAGTTCTAAGTATGAATATTGGAATTTGTCTGAATATTCAAATACTAATTATGTTCGTGTTCGTTTTTCATTGTTGTTTATTTGCTAAGTCATATCCAACTCTTGTCATTCCCATAGACTGTAACCCATCAGGCTTGTTTGTCCATGGGATTTCCCAGGCAAGAATACTGGAGTGAGTTGCCATTTTCTTCCCCAGGGGATCTTCCCAACCCAGGGATCGAACTCATGTCTCCTGCATTGGCAAGCAGATTCTTTACCACTGAACTATCAGAAAAGCCCAGTTATTCATTAGAAAGTTGGAATTCTGATGCTTCTGCCTTCCTCAAAGCAATTGGAGTTCACCAAAAGGAATTTTAAAAAAGATAACAGCAAGATGCTCTTGAAGAAACCCTTATCTGGAACATGACTTTTGAATATGCTTTCTTTACTCCCCGAATCTAGTTTTAGATTCTCATGAGAAGACAGCTTGGTTCTAATTTCCAATCTGCAGGATAAAGCATGATCTCACTTTCTCTCTTACAACAGAGCTGGTTTTGAAACCAAACCAAAAAGCCTTGAAAGATGCTCAGGATAACTCTGCCAAGAACTAGGGTGAGGGTCCCTTTTTTTTTTTTTTTCCTCCTTTTTTCTTGCAGCTAATTTTGGAATCTGCAATTTAGAGGTTGCCATGGAAATAACTCACATGTGTAATTCCTTTGGCAAAAGTGCCAGATTGTGAATGGTGAATATTCAAGGTGGTATCAGGCTCATGTACACTAAGAATAGTTCAGTTCTAAAGTATAGAGAAATCTTAGTCATAGGTGTAGCAAAGAGGGCACTGTTTTAGTGAATTAGAAAGCAATTGCCTAATACATTTCTCTACTGCATGGACTATGCCTGCTTAGATGTAAAGAGTAGATTCTTCTTTGTGGGTGTGTCATGGTGCTATATACATATTGACCAGGACAGGTTGATTTCTTTCCCACCAATGATGAATGAGATGTTAATAAGAATACCGACTTGATGTTTTAGTGTTATGTTTTAGTCAATCAACTTTGATATCTTTAAATTAACCTTGAAAAATAACTCCAGGTGAGTTGAGCTATCAGCATAAAACTTCACTCTAAAGAAAGGTTAATACATTAAAAACTATACTCACTGTTCTGTGAATTGTTTTATATACTCTACAAAGGAAAGTTATTTAAATTCTAGTTTTAAATGTATTTTTGTTATCCTTATTCTTCTTACTCACTTGCCTACTTCTTATTTATTTATTTTTTTGCCTACTTCTTTCACTTACTAAAATAGATAGCAGAGAGTAGGTAGATGAATAGGTAAGGAAATTTCCAAGTGGTATGCATTCTGAAGACATATGTTTCAGATGTCAAGATGCTAGAGAAGTCATATTTATGTATTAGTCAGTATTTTCATCTTGTTTTAGTATACTTTGCACTTGGATTCTCTGACATGACTAGTAAAATAGACTTCGTGACTAAGAGGTTCTAGTTACAGAAATCCAAGAAGAAGAGTAGCCCCCAAATAAAATTTAACCTACTATTGATACATATGGTTGAAATTCCCGTTCCAATTCTGTTATTGTGACTCAGGTCTCAATTCACCACTTCTTTCAGGATTTGCAAATCTCTCTATAGTTATTTTATACTCTACTCTGACCACTTTGAATGACTATGCTTTTATTCCTTTTTATATACCATTTCTATAACTTTTCTCAATTTACCACCCAGCACTGTATATGTGGTATTCATGTATGTCTGTTGATATATTATCATCTTTCAAACCGTACATATAAACAAAGCTATTTCTTACTTGTTTGAAGTTTATGGAATTTGCCTTAAGTAGGTATCTTGGACAAGTGCTCAAGTTAAAACAGTAGAATCACTAATCTTCAAAGATAACATTCCATATTCTCCATACTAACTTCATCCTCTAGATTGCTTGATGCTTGGTGTGTGTCCAAAAGGTGCCATGATGAACAATTCACAGATTTTTGTCAGATTTAGTTTTCCGAGTGCACATACATGCAGCCAAAGGGTGACTAGGTAGAATTCCAATGGAGCATAATAGAAAAGCCATAAAATAAAAAACTGGAAAGAGGGGTAAAGGTGACAACTCAAGAGAAAATGCTTAAATGAAACCAGAGGGAAATGTTGGAAAGAGAGTAAAACATTTCACAGGGAAAAAAGAAGTAAAAGAGAAATGAACAGATTACAGACAGAATCATTCTATAACAGATCACATCTGAAGTGTCAGGCAACATATCTCTAAAAACGTATTTGGGAGAGCAGTCGTTTCTTTTTAATAGTAAGCTATTCTCAAATGCCATGAAAGATGTGAGGTTTGGTGTCAGTTCTACTCTTGGCATCCAGTCTTTCTGTATGGACACAAAAGGAAACCATGAGGCTAAAAAAAGGTAGAAGACAATTTTTATAGAAGGAAAAAAAGAAACAATATTGACATTATTGGAAAAAGCAGTTTAGGACTATTGCTCTTCTAAATGCTTACACATATGTGCTGTGACTTACAGGCACCTTTAACAGCATTGTTGCCAAACACTGATTTAAAATCAAATGCCTGGCGTACTTTAGGTTGCATGTTCTATTGTATATTTGAAAACCCTGACTAATAAAACTGTGGGGAGGAATTGTGGAGTGAGTTTTTCTTCATGGGAGTTGTAAAATTCATTTACAGTGGCTTTAGTAAAGTTTGAGTGTTTAAACTGCTAAAACATTTCTTTAAGCACAAGGTATCAAAATGTTTGAGAACCGCAATCATTATAAAACATTGAACATTTTGAGTAGACTTTTTGACTTATCTATTTTTGTTATAGAGATTTCCTTTAGTTCTGACACCAGTGCCACATTTCTATTCTTGCACATTTTCATTCCATTAAAAAGAAGACAAGAAGAATTTCAGCTCTTTCCAAGAAAGTGTTTTGTAGAAAAAGATTGATATTATGTGCCTGTTGAGATTTATTCCCTCTCAAACAGAAAATTACAGCCCAATTGAACTTTATTTTATATTTGATGGATGGACAAAGATTCAGGACTTTTGAATGCCTCACTACCAATTAGAAAAAATTACTGTTTGGAGATGTAATAGTGAGGAATGGGTTGTCAACACAAAAAAGAAATCATTGGGAGACTCTAGTGCCCAGTTTGTTTCTGTGATTTTTGTCTTTCTTTGGATATGGTGCTACAAAACAACTAAAAATCTAATAGAAATAAATATATAACCTGTATTGCATGATGTTTTTAGCTAGACCGCACTCAAGGGAATTAAAATGAGGGCCAAGAGTCCTTGAGTTTTTCCATTTTTAAATATTCTTTTCTCTCCTAGAGAGGGAAATATATTAGTATGGAATTACCTATCCCAAATTTTTTCTGTCCAAGTTCATTTCAAGTCTTTGAGGTGGCAATATAAGTCATAAATAAAACTGATAATTTTTTATTATATTAGTTTCAGGTGTACACCATAGTGATTCAGTATTTTTATAATTATACTCCACTTAAAGTTATTATAAATAACATATATAAAATATGTAAATAATTTATATAAAATTATAATGTAAGCATTATAAATAAAGTTATAAAATATTATAAAAGTTTCTATAAGATATAGATGATATTTCCTATATATGCTGTATATGCAGTACAGCATACATACTGTACCATATATCCTCATAGCTTATTTATTTCACACACAGAAGTTTGTACCTATCCCTTCCCTATCCCTCTCCCCCCTGGTAATCACTAGTTTCTTCTATAAATATGGTTCTGTTTTGTTATATTCATTCATTTGTGTATTTTTTAAGATTCCATATACCAGTGATGACATACAGCATTTGTCTTTCTTGGTCTTATTTATTTTACAAAGAATAATATCTTTGACTATTCATATTGTGACAAAAGACAAAATTTCATTCTTTTTTGTGGCTAATATTCCATTGTAATATTAAAAAGCAGAGACATCACTTTGCTGACAAAGGTCCATAGAGTCAAAGCTATGGTTTTTCTAGTGGTCATGTATGGATGTGAGAGGTGGACCATAAAGAAGGCTGAGCACTGAAGAATTGATGCTTTTGAACTGTGGGTTTGGAGAAGACTCTTGAGAGTCCCTTGGACAGCAAGGAAATCAAACCAGTCAATCCTAAAGGAAATCAGTCCTGAATATTCATTGGAAGGGCTGATGCTGAAGTTCCAATACATTAGCCACCTGATGTGAAGAGCCTACTCATTGGAAAAGACCTTGATGCTGGGAAAGATTGAGGGCAGGAGAGAAGGGGGCAGCAGAGGATGAGATGGTTGAATGGTGTCACTGAATCAGTGGACATAAGTTTGAGCAAGCTTTGAGAGATGGTGGAGGACAGAGAAGCCTGGTATGCTTCAGTCCATGGGGTCACAAATAGTCAGACACGACTTAGCAACTGGACAATGAACAACAATACTCCATTGTATATATGCATCAGGGCAACTTTGTCCATTCTTATGTTAATTGACACTTAGGTTGCTTCCATACCTTGACTGTTATAAATAATGCTGCTGTAAATATTAGGTTGCCCATATCTTTTCAAATTAGTGTGTGGTTTTTTTTTTTTTTTTGGATATATACCCAGGAGTGGAATTGTTGAATAATATGGTAGTTCTATTTTTAGTTTTTTAAGGAGCCTCCATAGTGTTTTCCATAATGCTTGTACTGATTTACATTCCCACTAATAGCAATAGAGGTTCACTTTTTTTTCACATTCTTGCCAGCATTTGTTATTTGTGGTCCTTTTAATGATAGCAGTTCAGACAGTCATGAGGTGATATCTCATTATGGTTTTGATTTGCATTTCTTTGATGATTTGCAATGTTGAGCATCTTTTCATTGGTATATTGGCCATCTGTATGTCTTCTTTGGAAAAATATCTTTTCAAGTCTTCTGCCCATTTTTGATAGGATTATTTTTTATATTGAGCTGCATAAGCTGTTTATATACATTTTGGATTTTAGCCCTGTCAGTCACATCATTTGCAAATATTTTGTCAGTAGTTTACTTTGCCATGCAAAAAGCTTTTTTTAATATAAATTTATTTATTTTAATTGGAGGCTAATTACTTTACAATTTTGTATTGGTTTTGCAAAAGCTTTTAAGTTAGTTAGCTCTTATTTGCTTATTTTTGCTTTTGTTTACTTTGTTTTAGGACATAGAATCATGAAAATAGTGCCAAGATTTATGTCATAGAGTGTTCTGCCTATATTTTCTTCTGTAGATTTTTGGGTTTTGGTTCTATATTTAGATTTTTAATTCATTCTGAATTTACTTTTGTATATGATATGAGATAAGTTCTGAATGTATTCTTTGACATGTAGCTTTCCAGTTTTGCCAGCACCACTTACTGAAGAGACTGTCTTTTCTTCATTGTATATTCTTGCCTCCTTTGTTGTAGATTAACTGACCATAAGTGCATGGGCTTATTTCTGTGCTCTCTGTTTGTTCCATTAATCTATGTATCTGTTTTTGTGCCAGTACAATGTTGTTTTGATGACTGTAGCTTTGTGGTACAGCCTGAAGTCAAGAAGAGTGATACCTCCAGCTTTGTTCTTTTTCTCAAGATTCCTTTAGCTGAAGAGTCTTTAGTATTTCCACATAAATTTTAGGATTGCTTGACCTAGTTGTGAAAAATGTCATGGGTATTTCTATAGGGATTGCATTAGACCTGTAGATTGCTTTGTGTAGTATGCACAGTTTAACGATGCTGATTTCTTCTAACCCATAAACTTGGTATATCTTTCCATCTGTTTGTGTCACCTTTGATTTATTCATTAGTGTCTTACATTTTTCTGAGTACAGGTTTATTACTGCCTTAGTTAGATTTGTTCTTAGATATTTTATCCTTTTTGATGAGATTGTAAATGAGATTGTTTTCTTAATGTCTCTTTCTGGTAGTTTGTTGGGAGGGTTATGCCTCCATCTTTGTTCTTTTTTTCTTAAGATTGCTTTGGCAATTCAAGATCTTTTGTGGTTCCATATCAAATTTTAGGGTATTGGATTTTTCATCTCTTTTTGATTGTCCTTTATATTTTCTCTTTGCTAACAACTTCTAACACTTCCTTCTGTTCATTCAATTTTCTCCCAAGTTCTTTGATCATCTTTACAACCATTACCCTGTAACTCTTTTGGGTAGGTTACCTGTCTCCCTTTACTTATTTCTTCTTCTGGGGTTTTATCTTATTCCATTGTTTGAAACATGTTTCTCTGTCATCTCGTTTAGCCCAATTTGTTATTTTTATTTCTATGTATTTGCTACTTTTGTTATGTCTCCCAACTTTGTAGAAGTGGCATTTTGTAAGAGACGTCCTATGCATCCCAGGAACACACTCCCCTCTGGTCACCAGAGCTATGTGCTCTAAGGGTGCCCCCTATGTGGACTTCATGGGTCCTTCTGTTGTGGTTGTTTGACCACTGTGGGTGGTGTATTAGGTGTGGCTGGCCCCTGTTTGGTTGGTTGCCTGTGTGTGCTTTGTGTGGAGACTGTTGGCAGCTGTCGGCTGGTGGAGTTGTGTCTTGAGGCAACTGGCTTTGGAGCCCTGCGGGTTCCTGGGACTTGTGATAGCTTGTTGGTGGGTGGGACTGAAGCCTGACATGAGTACCTGTGAGCTCTAGGGTATCCCAAAGTTGATACTGGTCCACTGATGAGTGGAGCTAGAGCCTGGGGCTACTGGCTGAGGGGTTCAAGGTGTCCCCAATCTGTTGGCCTGAGGGTGATCAGGCACTGGGTCCACAGCATCTCAGGGCAGGTGCCTGGTGACTGGTATGTGTAGACAAGTCCTGAGGCAAGTGAGGGGCCACTGGTGGTCAGAGTTAGGTCCTGAGGTCTCTGGCTGCAGGGTTTAGGGTTCTTAGAGCCCTATCCCTCTGCTGTCACCACTCTGGATATTTGAGGGCAAGGTCCAGAGATCCTACTGGTAGGTGTAACTGTATCCTGGAGTGGCTGACTGAGGAGCCCAAAGTGTCTCAGAATGGATGTTGGCCCATTGGTCTGCAGGGCTTGGGTCTAGGGGTGCTGGGGCTTATGCTGATCACTGGTGAGTGAACTGGGTCCTGACACAGCAGGCTGTGATGCTACAAAAAATGTCCCCCCAAACTAAAAACAACCCCATAGTGATATGTTAAAAGGAAGGAGTCAACTGAAAGAGCTCCCAGTTGTCAAACTTATAATTAGAGTAACAAAATTTAGTAATATTGGATTATAGTCCAATGTATAAAAATTCATGAGTTTATACTAATATAAATAGAATAGCAAAATAAGTGGAGAACAGTCAGATCTCCCATGCAAAAGAATTCCACATAATTTATGTATTGTGCCCTGAAGGGTGTGGAACATAAGTTCCCACTCTTTAAATATGAGCTATGGAAAGTGATTTCCTTTCAGAGAATACAGTTTGGGAAGGGGCAGAAAGATTAACTTCATTCTGGAGAACTCTGACAACTATTAACTCTGCAAAGTGATCAATGTTGGAATCAACAATAATGTCATGTTAATTGTATGTTCTTTTGATATTATTTCATAACAATGGAACTTTACCTCTGTTTTTTCTTCAAAAAATTCATAACCCCAGTTAATCATGAGAAAAATATTAGACAAATCCCATTTAAGGGATGGTTATAAAATACCTGACCAGCACTCCTCAAACCTGTCAAGATTATAAAAAATAAGGAAAATCTGAAAACTGTCACAGCCAAGAGCAACCTAGGGAGACACGACAGCTAGATGTAATATGGGTATCCTGAGTGGGATCCTAGCTTTTCTGGAGGCTACTTGAGGGACTGATTTTCTGCTGCATATGTCGTAGAGTGCTGATGGGACCCAGCATACTGTAGGTAACTGGGTGCCACTAAGAACAAAGATGGTGGCTTGAACTAGTATGAAATTTTGAGAATTTTTCAAGACTACTTAAAAATTAACTTACCCAAGGAGTTGAAAGACTTGTACACTGAAAACTAAAAAACACTGATGAAAGAAATTAAAGAAGACACAAATGAATAGAAGGGCATCTACATATGTGGAACCCATATCAAAATCCCAATGGCATTTAAAAAAATAGAAATACAAAAAGCCTTAAAATTTATATAAATCCATAAAGGACCCTGAATAGCCAAAACAATCTTGAGAAGGAAGAGTCAGCCATCACACTTCCTGATTTCAGGATATATTACAAAGTTGTAATAATCAAAACAGCATGGTATTGGCATTCAGGCAAACATATAGAGCAATACAACAGAATAGTGAGTCATAAATTAACTCATGCATATTGTCAACTGATCTTTGACAAGGGTATCAAGAATACACAGTGGAGAAAGAACAATGTCTTCAACAGACAGTGCTAGAAAAATTAGATTGCTACATACAAAACAATGAATTAATCCCTTGTCATATGCAAAAATCAACTCAAAATGGATTAAAGACTTAAACATAAGATTTCAAACTATATAACAAAACATAAGACAGAAGCTCCATGACATTGGTCTTGATACTGAATTTTTTGATTTGACCTCAACTGCAAAGAAGCAAAAGCAAAAATAAGCAAGTGGGACTGCATCAAATTAAGAAACCTAGCATCTGCCTGCAATGCGGGAGACCTGGGTTCGATCCCTGAGTCGGGAAGATCCCCTGGAGAAGGAAATGGCAACGCATTCCAGTATTCTTGCCTCAAGAATCCCATGGACAGAGTAGCCTGGTGGGCTACAGTCCATGGGTCACAAAGAGTCGGACACGACTGAGCGACTTCACCTTGCATAGCAAAGGAAGCCAACAAAATGAAAAGACAAGCTACTGAGTAGGAGAAAATATTTGCAAATTATATATTTGATAAGGAGTTAATGTTCATGTATATAAAGAACTCATATAACTCAACAGCAAAAATATAAACATTCTAATTAAAACATAGACTGAGGAACTATGTATAGACATATACATATAAAATGTATAGACATTTTCCAAAGACTATATTCAAAAGTTTGAAAAGTATAGGAAAAGGTGCTCAATGTCACTAACTCTTCAGTTCAGTTTAGTCACTCCGTTGTGTCTGACTCTTTGTGACCCCATGGACTACAGCACTGCTTCCCTGTCCATCACCAACTCCCGGAGCTTGTTCAAATTCATGTCCATCGAGTCGGTGATGTCATCCAATCATCTCATCCTCTGTCATCCCCTTCTCCTCCTGCCTTCAATCTTTCTCAGAATCAGGGTCTTTTCCAATGAGTCAGTTCTTTGCATCAGGTGGCCAAAGTATTGAAGTTTCTGCTTCAGCATCAGTCCTTTCAATGAATATTCAGGACTGATTTCCTTTAGGATGGACTGGTTTGATCTCCTTGCAGTCCAAGGGACTCTCATGAGTCTCCTCCAACACTACAGTTCAAAAGCATCAATTCTTTGGCACTCACTAACCGTTAGGGAAATACACAAAACTGTTAAGGAAATACCTCAAAACCACAATGAAATACTCTCTCACTCCTGTTAGAATGACTGGGATTAAAAAAGACAAGAGATAACAAGTGTTTGCAGAGATATTGGAAAAAGGAAACCTCTATGCCCTGCTTGTACAAATATGAATTGGTGCAGCCACTATGGAAAATAATATAGAAGTTCCTCAAAAAATTAAAAGTAGAACTACCATATGATCTAGCAATTTCACTGCTGGGTATTTATCTGAAGGAAACAGAACTACTATCTTAAAGAGATATTTGCACTCCCATGTTCATTGCAGCCTTATTTACAATAGCCAAGACATGAAAACAACTTTAGTAACAATTGACAGATGAATGGATAAGGAAAATGTGGTGTATATATAAATGGGATATTATTTAACCATTAAAAATAAGGGTATTCTGCTATTTGTAATGACAGGGATAGGCCTTGAGGGCATTATGCTTAGTGAAATAAGTTGGAGAAAGACAAATTTTGTATGATTTCATTTAGGTGTGGCATCTAAAAAACCACACAGATTTATGGTTGATGATGAAGAAAATTTGAGGGCAGGGAAAATGGATGAAGGTGGTCAAAAAGTATAAAATTTCAATTATGAGATAAACAAGTTCTGGGGATGTAATATATAGTATTGTGACTATAGTTAATGCCATATTGTATATTTGAAAGTTGCTAAAAGAGTAGATCTTAAAAGTTCTCATCACATATCACATGAAAGAAAATGTGTAAGGTGATATATGCTAACTAAATTTATTGTGGTGATCATTTACAGACATATATAATGTAAATTATTATGCTGTATACCCTTAAACTATTGAATAATAGTGTTGTATGTCATTATATCTCAAAATTGAATAAAAGAATTACATGCTTTGGAGATTTTTATTTTTATTTTTTTTTAATTAATTAATTTATTTATTTTTAAATTTAACTTTACAATACTCTGGAGATTTTTATATTGACTTCCACATCATTAGAGAATTGATAAAGTTTTATCTAAGTTTGACCAATGCAATTATTTCTTTTCTCTCAGGTATGAATTTTTCTTCTTGTGGACTACAATTTCTGTTAATCCTTTTCTGAGTATACGTTGTACTTCTTGGAAAAGATTATTCCTTTTTGAGGTAATAATAAAGCAAATGTATAACATGTTTCCCATGAGATCAGAATTATTTGAAGTGTTTTACAGGTGTTAACTTGCTTGATGCTCACAACAACCCTACTGAATGGCTTCTATTATTAATATTTCCATTTAACAAATGAGGAAAATTTGTCTCATACCATATAGGGGGCAGAGCAGAATTTATTTACTAAATATTAGGCTCTTACATGGAGAAGGCAATGGCACCCCACTCCAGTACTCTTGCCTGGAAAATCCCATGGATGCAGGAGCCTGGTAGGCCGCAGTCCATGGGGTTGCTAAGAGTCGGACATGACTGAGCAACTTCACTTTCACGCATTGGAGAAGGAAATGGCAACACACTCCAGTGGTCTTGTCTGGAGAATCCCAGGGACAGGGGAGCCTGGTGGGCTGATGCCTATGGGTTGCACAGAGTCAGACACGACTGAAGCGACTTAGCAGCAGCAGCAGGCTCTTTTATGAAAATGTGGCTTTAGGGTATTGGAGTCCACATTACTAAATTACTACATTTTCAGTTTGTATATGAAAGTGCTCAATCCACAGGTTTAAATGACAATTATGTCCAGAGTAAAGCTTTGTTTCATTCCAAATGCTCTAAAGAATTGTGAGGAATGGCTGACACCTGCTCGGCACTCTGCTGTTTAGGTTTCAGTGTTGCTCAACATTCTGCCTTTGAGTGTTCTGCCCCAGTTGCCATGACCAGAAGGAATTCTAATCTGTTTCTTGTAATTGGAGGGATATTTTATTAAATGAGATTCAAGAGGAAAACTGATTCCCAGGCTACCCCCAACCCAGGCCAATTGACATCAGTGCTCCTTAGTTGTGTCCTTGATATAGTTTTGAACTTAAAAACTTTTGACTTACCTAATGAAAAGTATATGAATACAGATTTCTAAGATATAAACTGCTAATAAGAACCATCAAATACCTAATAATAATTTTCTTTGCTTGATCAGAGATCTCCACAGGAAGGAGATTGGCAATTCAGTAGGTGGAAGTTTTCCCACTGAGCCAGACCTAAAACAAAACCCCAGGAATTCAATCTGCCTCAGGAACAAGTATCTTTCCACTGAGGAACAGGACAAAGAAGGTGTGTTTATTGATGGTATTAAAAATATATTTATTTTGAAGTGCTCTAGTGTGCTGGTTAAAATCCAGTTTGGATAATTATATTCATTTCATAGAAATTCCACCTACAATTATAACTGCCAACTCCAGTTTCACCAGCAGTTTGAATTCTAAATAGCCTTTCTTTGACACATATTGTTCTTTAGCTCCACTTTGCAATTTCTGGCCAACTCCCTT
>SJYV01052002.1:84142-97965 GCA_006410875.1 Neotragus pygmaeus | reverse complement strand
TGAAATGGCATAGCTAAATAGTTTTGGGCATAATCAAGTGATTTGAAATGAATGGCATTACATTAAAGTGATATAGTACTTATTAAAACACAATCTGATTATGTAGACTTTCATGTTACTGCTGCTAAGTCACTTCAGGTGGTCCGACTCTGTGTGACCCCATAGACAACAGCCCACCAGGCTCCCCAGTCCCTGGGATTTTCCAGGCAAGAACACAGGAGTGGGTTGCCATTTCCTTCTCCAATGCATGAAAGTGAAAAGTGAAAGTGAAGTCACTCAATCATGTCCGACTTTTAGCGACCCCATGGCCTGTAGCCTACCAGGCTCTTCCCTCCATGGGATTCTCCAGGCAGGAGTACCGAGTCAGTTGCCATTGGCTTCTTCAGTAGACTTTCATAGATTTTTGGAATTCCTCTGATGATGATTACTTTTGGCTTTTTTCACTTGTGATACCCTATAAACCTAGAACTTGATGTACTATATTCTTTTTTTCTTATACAAGTTTCAGGTGTATAGTGTTGCATCAACATCTGTATATACTAAAGAGTGATCACCACCATATGTCTGGTTACCATCCATCACTTCCATCACTCCTCCCCTTTTGCTCTGGTAACCACTAATCTGTTTTCTATATCTATAGGTTTGTTTTATTTTTTGTTTTTATTTTTAGATGCCACATATGAGTAAAATCATGTCATATTGGTCTTCCTCTGACAGATTTATTTCACTTATTTTCACTCAAAATCCATCTATGTTGTTGCAGATGACAGGATTTCATTCTTTTTCATGGCTTGGTAGTATTCCATTATTCAATGGAAGGACTGATGCTGAAGCAGAAGCTCCAATACTTTGGTCACCTGAAGCAAAGAGCCAACTCATTGGAAAAGACCCTGATGCTGCAAAAGATTGAGGGCAGGAGGAGAAGGGGGCAACAAAGGATGAGATGATTGGATAGCATCATTGACTCATTGTGCATGAGTTTGGGCAAACTCTAAGATGTAGTGAGGGACAAGGAAGCCTGGCATGCTGCAGTCTATGGGGTCTTGGAGTTGGATATGACTGAGCAACTGAACAACACAAGTCTTGCATTATAGTTATAGATGTGGTACACACTCACATCCCCCCCCCAAACATCTTCATCCATTCATCCAGTGTGGTACATTTCAATTGTTTCCATATCTTGGCTACTGTAAATAATGCTTTAGTGAAAATATATTTCTCATCTATGTTTTCTTGTCCTTTGGATAAATACCAGAAAACTAGCTGGGTCATATGGTAGCTCTGGTCTTAATTCTTTAAGGAATCTCCATACCCTTTTCCATAGTGATTGTGTACTGTATCCTTTAGCTTAAAAAAAAACCAATATGTGAGTGTGTTACTTGCCTGATGAAAACATATTCATGCTGTTGGTTTTCATTTCATAAACTANCAGAGGATGAGATGGCTGGATGGCATCACTGACTCGATGGACGTGAGTTTGAGTGAGCTCCGGGGGTTGGTGGTGGACAGGGAGGCCTGGTGTGCTGCAATTCATGGGATCACAAAGAGTCGGACACGACTGAGCGACTGAACTGAACTGAACTGAATGCATAATAATCACGATTCAGATAAACTAAACTAAATCTCTTTGAAAGACTGATAACTTTGAAAAGTAAAAGACATTAGTGAATAATTACTGTGCACTAATTGTAAGACAGACATATTAAAATGTTAGATATAATGATTGTTACTTTTATTTTCAGTAACTAAAAGTTGACATCAAAGCTCAACCTCACAGCATGCCTTGAGTAAAGCCTGATTCATACACCTGTTCTTCTCATTCCCTAGCCTGAGTTTCAGTCATCTAAGGCCAATTGTTATGATATATCATTGCAGTCAGCGATGGCAACAGTACATGAACCTCCTCTGTTAACACATAAGTCAATTCTATTGCCAATCTCCAGTTCCAGCTTGTATTATTCTTATTGTATCAAAGTAAAATTAAATCCCTGCCAGCAGCCTTTTTCATATAGTTAGGGAGGAGAACAAGCCTACACCATGAAAATCTTGTTACTCATCTAGGTGATGTAATTCAGAGGTTATTAATAGATTTTCTTACCTCAAGGTAAAGGCAACAGGCAAGAACACAGAAAATATGAAGTTTAAATAAACAAAATCCATATTTGAAAAATAGAGGGGTTCTAAATAAAGTTTTCTTAGATCAGCAAATAGAACTCTCACATACCTGTCTGATAAGATGTGCCCTCAAGTTTCTGTGAGGGCTACTTAATACTTATGAACTGAAAAGTATTTCCTCTTTGATCCAACTTTATTAAAGCTCCATTGAGCCTTCTTTTTGACTGGGTTCTGCCTTTGGCTGCCTGAGCCCAGTTTTTAGCAAAGAATCTGGTTGAATCCAGTTTCACCAGGGATGCTGCTTATCCAGTTTAGTGAGAATTCGTCCACGCTTGATAACCCTCCACGTCTGGTATTTAATCAAGTTCCTGTTAGTAATTTTCTATCCAAAGATTCCCTCACCCTGCTCTTTGGCTGTATATCCCCAGCTGTCCCACTGTATTCAGAGTTGAGTTCACCGTTTCTCTCCTATTAAAATAATCTCTCTCCCTCATTTCAATAATCTCGAATAAAGTCTTCCTTGCCCATTTAATTGCAGTAGTTGCAACTTTTCTTTGACAGAATCAAAAGGGTGCATTTGATGCAAATACGTTCCATCATAGCCTACCATGATATGAAACATTCACACTTACAGTTTTTGAATGGCAGATTTGAAAAATGCAAATATATAATGTAGGAGGGGCATGTATTAACATTCATATGCCTTTGGGATCTATAACATAACTTTTAACAAGGAAAGAGGAATCTAGAACAGTTACAGCATATAGAGTTTATCTGATGAAAGTGGATCTCAGGCAGTTTGCCTTTGGGGTGGAGGATAGTTCTCACGTGAGACGTAAGGTGCCAAAAGGAAAGCAAAGAGGAAGGCAATAAAATGGAAAATGTTTGGGTATACTGAAGAAATGACAAAACTATAATTAAATTCTGTGGTACCTCAGGTTTATATGCTCTCACTGCAAAATAAGCTCTAGCAAACACCTTGGATAGCATTGAAAAGAATAATGTCACAAAGAAAGGATTCTCTTAATAGCTTACTGAGTTTTATGAATGAAAGAGAACTTCAGTTTTTTAAATTATGATTTAGGAATCTTAGGTGAAATTTTTGCTTATCTCTCTTAGGTGTGGGAGCAGGGTGGAACCAAACTCTATTCTCAAATACCAAAAATCTTAACAAAAAATAAACATTTATTTTTTATAATTTGTAAAATATTTAAACATGCCCCATCTTTGAATACTGTTAATGTAAGTAGAATACGCTATTTAGATAGATTTTCAAGGATCAGTGAGTTATTTGCTCTGAGCCACACATATTCCTTTCTCATCACTTTTAGGCCAAGAGCAAGCATTGATAACAGTTAACTGGTTTTCTAGGACAACCTTTAACATAGAAGAAAAGCAAAGTTAACAGACTTGTGAAAGCTTTGAACCCAAGACTTTGACCAAGTTTTGATCTATTATAAGACAAAAGCACTGAGAAAGACAAAATTACTATCATCATATAGACCATGTGTTTGAAAACATTTTACAGAACTTACACTACTCTCTAAGGATCATAGTATTATTTCTCCAGATTCACACTTATGAACACAGATAATGCCAGTTGTCAAAGCTTTTGAAGTAACCGTTTCTTTTCTTACCTAGGGAAAGATTATTCTCATTCTAATAAGAGTGATGATTTTATTTATTTTACTACAGTAGATGGTTACTGGAAGGGATAGCACTCTATGATAGAGTTGTGTTGCATGGTGAATTTTTTTCAACATATTTACAACGACATATTACTATGATAGCTGGTTTGAAAATAAATGATTTCCATAGGTAATTTTGTCTGTTTAAGTGTGAATTATTGTTGTTGTTATTGCTGTTCAGTCACTAAATCATGTCCGACTCTTGGTAACCTGATGAACTGCAGCATGCCAGCCTTCTCTGTCCATCACTATCTCCTTGAATTTCCTTAAACTCATATCCATTGAGTTAGTAATGCCATCCATCGATCTTATCTTCTGTTGCCCCCTTCTTCTCTTGCCCTCAATTCTTCCAAGCAACAGGGTGTTTTCCAATAAATCACCTCTTTACATCAGGTGGCCAACGTATTGGAACTTTAGCTTCAGCATCAGTACATGCAATGAATATTCAGGGTTGATTTCCTTTAGGATTGACTGGTCTGATTTCCTTGCTGTCCACATAACTCGCAAGAGTCTTCACCAGCACCACAGTTTGAAAGCATCAATTCTTCGGTGTTCAGCCTTCTTGATGGTCCAACTCTCATATCCATACATGATTACTGGATGTGTCATATATGGATGACTACACAGACCTTTGTCGGCAAAGTGATGTCTATGCTTTTTAAAGCACTGTCTAGGTTTGACATAGCTTTTCTCTGAAGCATAGCTTGGAGAATTTTGAGCAAAATCTTGCTGGCATGTGAAATCAGTGTAATTGTATGGTAATTTGAACATTCCTTGGCATTGCCTTTCTTTGGTATTGGAATGAAAATAAATCTTTTCCAGTTTTGTGGTCAAGCTGAGTTTTCCAAATATGTTGGCGTAATGAGTGCAGCACTTTAGCAGCAGCATCTTTTAAGCTTTGAAGTAGATCAGATGGAATTCCATAATCTCCACTAGCTTTGTTAGTAGTAATGCTTCCTATGGCCCACTTGACTTCACACTCCAGGATGTCTGACTCTAGGTGAGTCACCACATCATTGTGGTTAACTGGGTCATTAAGAGCTTTTTTTTGTACAGTTCTTCTGTGTATTCTTGCCATCTTTTCTTAATCTCTTCTGCTTCTGTTAGGTCCTTGCCATTTTTGTCCTTTATTGTGCCCATCTTTGCATGAAATGTTCCCTTGGTAACATCAGTTTTCTTGAAGAGATCTCTAGTCTTTCCCATTCTGTTCTTTTCCTCTATTTCTTTGCATTGGTCACTTAAGAAGGCTTACTTCTCTCTCCTTACTATTCTTGGAAATCTGCATTCAGTTGGATATATCTTTCCCTTTCTCCCTTGCCCTTTGCTTCTTTTCTTTGCTGTTTTTAAGGCAGTCTCAGACAACCACTTTGCCTTCTTGCATTTCTTTTTCTTAGGGATGATTTTGGTCCTCTCCTCCTATACAATGTTACAAACCTCTGTCGATAGTTCTTCAGGCACTCTGTCTACCAGATGTAGCCCCTGGAATCTATTGATCACCTCCACTGTATAATGGTAAGGGATTTGATTTAGGTTATACCTTAATGGCCTAATGGTTTTCCCTACTTTTCTCAATTTAAGCCTGGATTTTGTAAGAAGGAGCTGATGATCTGAGGCACAGTCAGCTCCAGATCTTGTTTTTGCTGACTGTATAGAGCTTCTCCATCTTCAGCTGCAGAGAATATAATATCTGATTTCAGTACTGATCATCTGGTGATGTACATGTGTAGTCATCTCTTGTGTTATTGGAAGATGGTGGAAGACAAAATGTGGATAATACTAACTTACTCTGAATTGTAGGGGGAGAAAATTGACAGAATAGTGTTAAATCCTTTTATTCAAGTGAATAAAAATAATAATGAGAAAAGATGAACATTATTCCCTAATTCTAGCAGTATATATGCCTTGGTGAAAATAAAACTAATCTTTATGCTAAATTTTATGTTAGATTCTACATGTATCCGTATCAGAATCAAAAGCTGCTTTCATGGCTCCTCCTATTTAATTCCAGGGGTATTGTCCAAGTGCATCAAACTGGTCAGATGTTGCCAGTTCCAACAAAGGATCTGATGAGAATCAGGCCATTTGAATGTAATTAAAACAGAACAGTAAACACCAGAGCTCTTCTACTTTCACAGAAGAAAGCTACTTTTAGTGAATGTAAAGTGAGCATAAAGGACAGTTGTGTGGGGTAGAGAAGTATGAATAGAGTCAGGAAGTCACCACTTACATGCCAGTCCACCAAGCTCTTCAGAGGTCACCCAATCAGACATCACTCAGGAAGTCTTTTCAACTCTGTAGGCACGTGTTTCATTATAAACTCTAAGACTGACACTGAAAAAGGCGGAAAAAGTTCAGTGCTTTTGAGTAAACACAATATCATGTGAGACTTTCCACTTTACAACAGGAATGTTTTAGCCCGTATGTAATATAGTTAACAACCGTCATACACTCACTAATGCAGCCTGATTTTTTCATAGATAANAAAAGGCGGAAAAAGTTCAGTGCTTTTGAGTAAACACAATATCATGTGAGACTTTCCACTTTACAACAGGAATGTTTTAGCCCGTATGTAATATAGTTAACAACCGTCATACACTCACTAATGCAGCCTGATTTTTTCATAGATAAGTTCTCCTTCATTGCTCCCCAAAATTCAATAGCCTAACTCAAACAGGAGATTTCTCAGAGGATTGCCTTCTTGCTCAATTTGCCAGACCCATGAAACTGCTTTCACAGATTTTCAAGAAGCCTATTGATCTACTTGGATTCATCTGCTGGAACATGCACAACTTCTAATTTCTCTGCCTTCTTTCCTCCAATATGTCTTTGCTTCATTTCCCTTGGGATTTCCATTTCCCAAATGTTTGCTATAAAAATAACCTGTAATTCATCCATTTCAGCACTTTTCCATCCGTCCACTAAAATCCATTCTTCAAAGCTCAAAAAAAAAAAAAAAATCAGGATTTAATTGTCATAAGGAGCCAAACACTCTAAAGAAATACTTTTTCAATGATGTGATACATATAGTACATCAACTTGAAGCTATGGAAAAGACACAGATTAACCATCTCAAATATTTAGATACACACATGTGTACACACATACATATATGCATATATACATCACACATATTTATTATGTATGTGTTCATAAAAATAAAAAACTAGAAGGCAGTAAATAAGCCCCACATGCATATAATAAGCACACATGCATTCTACTTGTAGTGCTTAATTAAAAAGCATTTTCTTGCTCCTCAACTATTGTTTATAGTCCTCAGATGAAAAACTGAAATTTAACGTGTCAAACTTCCCCAAAAAGGGAAACACTTGTGCATTGTTGGTGGGAATGTAAATTAGTATAGGTACTGTGCAAAATGGTACTGAGATTCCTCAAAAAATTAAAAATAGAACTACCATATGATTCAGCAGTTCCACTGCTGGGTTTTTATCCAAGGAAATGAAATCACTATCTTGAAGAGAGGTCTGTACCCTGATATTCATTGCAACCTTATTTATAATAGCCAAAACATGAAAATGACCTAAATGTCCATTATATAAATGGAATATTATTCCACCATAAAAGGGAAGAAAATACTGTTGTTCTTGAAAACGTGGGAGAACCTTGAAAGCATTATGCTAAAGGAAATAAGCCAGATAAAAAAGACAAATACTACATGTTCTCATTTATATGAGGAATCAAAAAATACCCAAACTCCTAGAAAGAGAGAATGGATTCATGGTTGCCAGAAGTGGGGTTTGCGGGGTGGGTGAGAGAAATATGTGAAGGTGGTCAAAAGGTATATACTTCCAGTTATAAGATAAATAAGTTCTAAGGATGTAATGTTTAGCATAGTGAACATAGGTAACAACACTGTACTGTATATTTGAAAATTACTAAGAAAGTAGATCTTAAAAGTTCTCACTGCAATAAAAATTGTGAAAAAAGATCACTTTCTCTGGGGTCAGTGATTTTTGGGTTGTTGACTGTACAAACTTTTCATCAGCGCTTGGTTGGGGAACTGAGACACTAACAAAATACACACTGTCATTGACAAAAACAAAACAAAATGTTTCTACACCTAAAGTACCATTCTTTACTTAGAACTTCCATGATCTTTTAAAAACGACATTGTTTTCTGTGAGTTTGTTCTATATGATACTTACATATGCATGTAAAAAAACTTTATTCCACTTTCTCCATTTATAAATCAAATTTGCCCAATTGCTATTCATGACATGGCCCTCAAATCCTTTGCCCTCTTGGCCTTCCATTACTCCTGCTTTGCCAATTCTCATGCCCGAGTGAGCCTCATTTTCTGTTTCTGTTCTCAGAGCTTCTGATTATTGCTGGATCCACTATAATTTCATGCTGTATGTTCACTGGTGCTGAGAGATCCTTTGTTTCATCTCTTGTTGATTTTTATTTTATTTCTGGAAGTGGCATTTCCAACTGATTTGAATTATGCTTCGGCTCTTAACTCTAACTTTTAGTAGTTGATTTGGTTTCTAGTTACTGAGAAGTGTGAACTCTTTTAATTTTTTAATTTATTCTCACTTTATTCTTATTAGTGTTAATGTTCCACCTGGCCTTTTTATTCCCTAATTACTGAACAATATTCTTTATTCAATCCTGGTTCTTTTCAACTGTCTGAGCATTCTACACTGTTATGTCATAAAAATTATTGGTTACATTGGGTTTTAAAGGAGATACTCATTTCTTCTCTTCCTCTGTTTTTTCTTGCATATTTCTCTTTCCTTGGCTTCCATCATACTTTACATAACCTGCTTTTTATCACAAACAATTGCTTTTATATCCTCATAGCAGAGTCTTCTTCCTTTCAAACTACAGTATTTGAAGGAATCACCTTTACGTACCCTACCCCGCTGCCACATAGCTGGTGTTCAACAGAGATTTTTTAAAATTAATTTATTTTTAATTGAAGGATAATTGCCTTATAGTATTGTGTTGGTTTCTACCATATATCAACATGAATCAACCATAGGTATACATATGTCCCCTTGCCATGAACCTCCCTCCTACCTTCCACCCCTCTAGGTGGTCACAGAATACTGGTTTGAACTCCTTGAGTCATATAGCAAATTCCCACTGGCTATTTACATATGGCAGGGTATATGTTTCCATGCTTCTCTCTCCAATTGTCTCACCCTCTCCTTCCCTTTCCCGCCATGTCTACAAGTCTGTTCTCTGTGTCTGTGTCTCCATTGTTTCCCTGCAAATACATTCATCAGTACCATATTTCTAAATTTCATGTTGTTGCTGTTGTTTTTCAGTCGCGAAGTCATGTCTGACTCTTCACAACTCCATAGAATGAAACACGCCAGGCTTCCTTGTCCCTCACCATCTCCCAGAGTTTGCCCAAGTTCATGTCTATTGAATCAGTGATGCCATCTAACCATCTCATCCTTTGTCACCCCCTTCTTCTTCTGTCTTCAATATTTCCCAGCATCAGGGCCTTTTCCAATAAGTTGGCTATTTGCATCACGTGGCCAAAGTTTTGGAGCTTCAGCTTCACCATCAGTCCTTCCAGTGAGTATTCAGGGTTGATTTCCTTTAAGACTGACTGGTTTGATCTCCTTTAGGAGAAATCAGAGAGAAATCTCTCAAAAGTCTTCTCCAGCACCAGTTTGAAAGTGTCTATTCTTTGGCACTCTACACATGACAGTTTTCTCTTTCTGACTTACTTTACTCTTTATAATAGGCTCTAGGTTCATCCACCTCATTAGTCAGTCAGTTCAGGTGCTCAGCTGTCTTGGAGTTTTAGCTTCAGCATCAGTCCCTCCAATGAACACCCAGGACTGATCTCTTTTAGGATCTCTTTTANACTTTAAAATCACTCCACACTATTTAGCAGTACAGATCAAAACTCTACTAATGTTTTACATAAATAATCACACTTCTAGGAGTTTATCCTAAGGAAATAATTATATGAAACTATAAGACTTAAGACATTTTGTGTGGAAAATAGTAAATTTATAAAAGTTGAAAAGTTATTCTGATTTAAATATCCCTAATAAATTAACTAAGTAAGTTTTGAAATGTTCATATGATGGTATGTTGAAATGCCATTAAAATACTGCATAAGTGTATCTACTGATAGGGGATAATGTTTATTTTATAGGATTATTTCCATTTTCTCTTTCTGCCTAACAAATCTCCCCAAAACTTATTGACTTAAAAGCAATTTATTTATCCTGATACTGTGGGTTAACAATCTGGTTAACAATCTGCTCGTCTTCTCTGAGATTATGTATATAGGGGTAGTTATTTGATGACTTAACTGGTGGTGGAGAGGCTATGATGGCCTCTCTCACTTGAATGATAGTTCCTGTTATTGATTGTGGTGCCTCAGTTCTCTGAGGCTCCTAAACTTATACAATGTCACTTCTGTTACGTTTTATCTGTTAAAGCAAGTCACAAGACCAGACCAGATCCATGACATGAGGAAATAGACTCTACCTCTCGATGGATAGAGCTACAGATAATTTGTGGCCATGGTCATGATCTACCACAAATATCAAGTGAAAGAGACAGCTTATAAATAGCTTGACTCATATTTTCTAATGTTATTGATACATACATACAGATAAAAAATTTTTAAGATATATGTGCAAATGTTAAAAGTGATGTTTTGTGGGTGATAATATTGATTATTTTTTGTGAAGATTTTAATGAGTGGTATCATTTATGACTAATTTTTTTTACAATGCATTGATTTATAATGAAAATAAGAGAGATGACATCTCAAAATACTAATTTTGTGTTTTCTGTGTATGTCACTACTCCTTGGCTCTCTCTAAGGTATTTTTAGGGTCATTTTTCTTTTCTTCAACTAGAAAATGTCACAGAAGAGATTTTTATTAAATTCTTTACAGAGACTAATATGCACTTGCTTATGACCTTCCTTTTATTAGACTCTTGGATTTACATAGGTTACTTGACTTATCTTGTTCTTTGTGTCACATTCTGGATTCCAGTGATTACCATCTCCTTTTCTAAGTGTTCACAAATTGTCCCCCAAGATCTCTATAAATAGCTATGTCTGTAACAGTTCTTATTAGAATTGCTGGGGATCATGTTAAATTTATCAGGTAACACTGAGAAAAATTATAATATAAGTAGGAACACCAAAACTGACTTACATGAAATAATCACTACTATTTGAGAGTTTATCTTGGTATATAAGCTAAGCCTTCCTGGAATGTCTTCCTTCCAATTCACTTCTTTATATGTCCTCCCCTTCTGAATTCACATCTTTAAAATGCTCTCCATTTCTTAGATCAGGCTTCATCCAGTTCTTGAAAGCCTTCTTTCAAGACTAGACCATACTGATGTTACTAGACTATATTGGTGTTACTAGACTATACTGATCTCTCATTGTCCTAAATTTTTATTGCTTTAGTGTCTTTACATGTCAACGTGGTATTTGTTATATTTTGCAATGCTCTCAAAAAGTAGGGACACATGTCTTCTATGATATCTATGCAACAATTTTATATATAGTTCTGGGTACCCATCAATAATTTAACAAATTCCAGTTCACCTGACTGTTAAGAGTTACTGTTTTGCTTAGACATTTCCTTTTTATGAAAGTGTTTATCGTCTTCTGAGCTCAGGAGTATTCCTCCTTTGTCACTGTTCTACACTGTCCTCTTAGCCCTCCTTGCTCTGTGTGTGTCCTGAATTTATAATTAGACTTCCTAGAATATTGCCTTAATTTTTCTTTTGTAAATGTATTTCTTTTTTTTAATACTGTGTTGGTAATTTTATGAGAGTGGAGATGAGGATAATGCAACATGATCTGTCTGAAAACTTTAAATTTAATACTCAAGAATTTGAGGATTAAGTTTGCTTCATATTTATTCTCAGCATTCAGGAACTTACTGTAAGGGATACCAGGGTGTATTTTTAAGTGCCTAATGGCAATACTCTAAGGAAGAGCATTGTTTAAATGGAAGAAATAGACTATTCTTGAGGCACCACTTAATGCCTACCTGTACTTCTTGACTGATCATGTTCCCTTTCTCAAATATGTAATGTATCTGTGTGTGAATGTTTTTATACCATCTGTGTGCATTATTGTCTTTCTTCCTTTCTTCTCCCTGCCCCCCACTCCTGCTCCAACTCTCATCTTAGGTGTTTGTTGTTCAGTATGTTGGCTGATACTTACAGTGGCTGTTGACTACTTGAAATGTGGGTTGTCCCAAATTGAAATGTGCTCTAAGTATAAAATACACAGAAATTCAGTAATGTTAGTAAAAAATTTAAAAATTTACAAATTTTCTATTGATTGCCTAACATATAATATTTTTAGAAATCAGTCTATATAAAATAAAATATGGTGTTGAACTTAATTTTGCTTCTTTAAATTTACTTTTTAAATATAGCTGTTAGAAAGCTTAAATTAAGCATGTGCCTCAAGTTTATGACTCAAATTAAAATTTTATCAAACAGTGGTTTCTAAATCAGCTGAAGGATTGGATGCCTTTCCCCTTCCTTCTTTTTCATTTCATTCCTTCTTTCCTGCATCCATTCCTGCTTTCCTTCCTTTTTTCTTCAATGTGAAGGGTAAAGCCCTGTGGTACAACAAATTTTTAGTGGTCAAAGTGGTCACAATTTTGGGAGAAAGATTGTCTGAAATAACTTTATGGACATTAAAGTTTAACTGGCAATGAACAGAAGAAATTCTATTTGGACTTTCCATCTCCTACTTTAAGCTTGGTCAAAAAACAGGAACTAAATTATGTCATTCAGGATCTGCGAAATCTATCATAATTCCCTTCTATTTGGAAATTGTTGCTTGGGGAAACATGTAAATCTGAGCACAAAAACTTCCAACAAATATTATCCACTACAATTTCAAAATTATAGGTAAAATTTAAAGAACAAATTTAAGGGCAGCTATTATGACAGATTACTTACTAGATCAAAATGTTTTATCAAATACTATCTGCTGTTTGCGAGGTACACAGCCCTTTTAGTTTAATCAGTGATGCAAATAAATTTGCTTCTGTGAACTCTGGTTATGTCCTTTAGTGCCAAATTAAAAAAAAAAATCCTTCAATAAAAGGGAGACATAAAGGAATTATAAAAGTTTATCTTTTGGCAAAATTTGGTAATCTACTGAATTTCTTTCAAAAATTGACATTTGTCAGATTTTAAAAATGAATACCAAAAATTCAGAATTGTTTTCTTTTTTCTCTGTGAAGAAGAGTTAATGCATTAGTAACTAATTTTATGAATAATATAATGTTTAGAGAACACAAGAAAGGTTGAATTTGAATGATCTCTGTTCAGCCTTCACTGATAATTGATTCACAACATATAATTCTCTCCAGTGTGTATACAAAAGGCCAAACCTGGGAAGAATAGAATCAGTTTTCTAAAGGAATGACAAATGGAAACTTTTCTATTTAAATAGCAAAAAAGGCAATTATATTTTTTCCAATTTTGTTTTAAACAAATTAGTTCAGTTTAAATATGAATAAATGGCTGTCTGGGGAAGCCTTACAAATAACTGTGAAAAGAAGAGACGTGAAAAGCCAAGGAGAAAAGGAAAGATCTAAGCATCTAAATGCAGAGTTCCAAAGAATAGCAAGAAGAGATAAGAAAGTCTTCTTCAGCGATCAAGGCAAAGAAATAGAGGAAAACAACAGAATGGGAAAGACTAGAGATCTCTTCAAGAAAATTAGAGATACCAAGGAAACATTTCATGCAAAGATGGGCTCGATAAAGGACAGAAATGGTATGGACCTAACAGAAGCAGAAGATATTAAGAAGAGAAGGCAAGAATACACAGAAGAACTGTATAAAAAGGATCTTCATGTCCTGGATAATCACGATGGTGTGATTACTCATCTAGAACCAGACATCTTGGAATGTGAAGTCAAGTGGGCCTTAGAAAGCATCACTATGAACAAAACTAGTGGAGGTGATGGAATTCCAGTAGAGCTATTTCAAATTCTTAAGGATGATGCTGTGAAAGTGTTGCACTCAATATGC
>SJYV01052002.1:0-80007 GCA_006410875.1 Neotragus pygmaeus | reverse complement strand
ATCCAGCCATCTCATCCTCTGTCATCCCCTTCTCCTCCTGCCCCCAATCCCTCCCAGCATCAGAGTCTTTTCCAATGAGTCAACTCTCCACATGAGGCGGCCAAAGTATTGGAGTTTCAGCTTTAGCATCATTCCTTCCAAAGAAATCCCAGGCTGATTTCCTTCAGAATGGACTGGTTGGATCTCTTTGCAGTCCAAGGGACTCTCAAGAGTCTTCTCCAACACCACAGTTCAAAAGCATCAATTCTTTGGCGCTCAGCCTTCTTCACAGTCCAACTCTCACATCCATACGTGAACAAAGGAAAAAACATAGCCTTACTTAGTCGGCAAAGTAATGTCTCTGCTTTTGAATATACTATCTAGGTTGGTCATAACTTTTCTTCTAAGGAGTAAGCATCTTTTAATTTCATGACTGCAATCATCATCTGCAGTGATTTTGGATCCCCAAAATATAAAGTCTGACACTGTTTCCACTGTTTCCCCATTGAACTGAACTGAACTGAAGTAATGAATTAAGCCCCAAATATCAGTGGTTTAATAGAACAAAGATTGTTTTTCTTGTTTATATTTCACGTCCAGTGAAGTTGAGTGGTGATGGTATGTGGGGTTTCTGCTCCATATAGTTGCTCAGGGATTCATGCTGGCTGAGCCACCAAGCTGTGGTGGTTGTTTTTGTTCAGTTGTTCAGTCCCTAAGTTGTGTCCAACTCTTTGCTACCTCATAAATTGCAACACATCAGGCTTCCCTGTCCTTCACTGTCTCCTGAAGTTTGCTCAGACTCATGTTCATTGAGTTGGTGATGCTGTCCATCTATCTCATCCTTTGTCACCCAGTTTTCCTCCTGCCCTCTATCTTTCCAAGCATCAGGGTCTTTTCCAATGAGTTGGCTCTTTGCATCAGGTGGTCAAAGTATTGGAGCTTCAGCTTCAACATCAGTCCTTCCAATGAATATTCAGGGTTGATTTCCTTTAGGATTGACTGGTTTGATCTCCTTGCAGTCCAAGGGACTCTCAAGAATCTTCTCTAGCACCACAGTTTAAAAGCATCAATTCTTCAATGCCCAACGTTCTTTATGGTCCAAATTTCACCTCCATACGTGACTACTGGAAAAACCATAGCTTTGACTATATTGGCAAACTTTATTGGCAGACTGGTATCTCTGCCTTTTATGATGCTGTCTAGGTTTGTCATAGCTTTTATGCCAAGGAACAAGAGTTTTAATTTTGTGGCTGCAATTAGTATATGTGGTGATTTTGTGGCCCAATAAAATAAAATGTCACTGTTTCCACTTTTCCACTATCTATTGGCCATGAAGTCATGGGACTGGATGCCATGATCTTTATTTTTTGAATGTTGAGTTTTAAGCCAGCTTTTTCACTCCCCTCTTTCACCCTCATAAAAGGCTCTTTAGTTCCTCTTCACTTTCTGCCATTAGAGTGGTATCACCTGTATATCTGTATATCATCTGTATATCTGTATATGATCCGTATATTTAAAAGATGCTTGCTCCTTGGAAGAAAAGCTCTGACCAATCTAGACAGCATATTAAAAAGCAGAGACATTGCTTTGCCAACGGAGGTCCATCTAGTCATATCTATTGTTTTTCCAGTAGTTATGTATGGATATGATAGTTGGACAATAAAGAAAGCTGAACACCAAAGAACTGATGCTTTTGAACTGTGGTGTTGGAGAAGACTCTTGAGAGTCCCTTGGACTGCAAAGAGATCAAACCAGTCAATCTTAAAGGAAATCAACCCTGAATATTCATTGGAAGGACTGATGCTGAAGCTGAAACTCTAATACTTTGGCCACCTGATGCAAAGAACTGACTCATTGCAAAAGACCCTGATGCTGGAAAAGATTAAAGGTGGGAGGAGAAGGGGATGACAGAGGAAGAGATGGCTGGATGGCCTCACCAACTCAATGGACATGAGTTTGAGCAAGCTCCAGGAGTTGGTGATGGACAGGGAAGCTTGGCGTGCTGCAGTCCATGGGGTCTCAAAGAGTTGGACATGACTGAGGGACTGAACTGAACTAAACTGATTTGTATATCTGAGGATGTTGATATTTCTCCCAGAAATCCTGATTCTAGGTTGTGTTTCATCAAGCCTACCATTTTGCATGATGTAATGTACATGTAAGTTAAATAAGCAGGGTGACAATATTCAGTCTTGTCGTATTCCTTCCCCAATTTTGAACCAGTTTGTCTTACCATGTCTGATTCTAACTGCTGCTTCTTGTCCTGCATGTAAGTTTCTCAGCAGACAGGTAAGTTGGTGTGGTATTCCCAACTCTTTAAGAATTTTCCATTGTTTATTGGTGGCTCACATGGTAAAGAATCTGCCAGCAATGTGGAAGACCTGGGTTCAATCCCTGCATCAGGAATATCCCCTGGAGAAGGAACTGGCAGCCCACTACAGTATTCTTGCCCAGAGAATTCCATGGACAAGGAGTCTGGTTGGGTATATTCCAAGGGTTTGTAGAGTTGGACATGACTGAAAGCCTAACACACACACAGAGTCTAAGGCTTTAATGTAGTCAATGAAGCAGAAGTAGTTTTTTTTTTTTTTTTTTTTTTTAATTTTTTTCCTTTTTGTTTTTTTTTATTACAGCAGGNTCCCTGCATCAGGAATATCCCCTGGAGAAGGAACTGGCAGCCCACTACAGTATTCTTGCCCAGAGAATTCCATGGACAAGGAGTCTGGTTGGGTATATTCCAAGGGTTTGTAGAGTTGGACATGACTGAAAGCCTAACACACACACAGAGTCTAAGGCTTTAATGTAGTCAATGAAGCAGAAGTAGTTTTTTTTTTTTTTTTGAATTCTCTTGCCTTTTGGTTTCATGTTATTACAGCAGGGAAAGAGAAAACTGGAGGATTGTGCATTGACTTTTAAAAGCTTTGACTTAGAAGTGACACACATCCTTCTGCTCATAGCTCATTGGTCAGAATTAGTCATATCCTAAGGAGCTATTCCTGGTAGGCTACAGTCCATGGGGTCACAAAGAGTCGGACACGACTATGCGACTTCACTTTCACTTTAAGGAGCTATTAGGGGATTATGACACAAGAAAAGTGTGGATATTTGGTGAACAATAAATGTATCTGACATAATGTTCCTTTTTGGTCATTAATATTTTCTTCTTTGTTCCTTCTAAACATAGGATATCTCCTTAAAAAAGATGACGTTCCATCCAATTTTGAGCACTAAACTCAAAGCTCAAGTTCCATCCAACTTTGAGCATTAAGCTCAAAAATTAGAATGATACAAATCAATTTCTATATCAGGTCTGAATGTGTTCTTCTTAGTGTAGAGTCGTATGAACTAAAAGAGGAATTATCTCCCTCTTAGAAACCTGATCTGAAGTAGTAGAATATCTACAGGATAACTACAATGAGCCCTTTCACTTAGAAATAGGAAAAATGAAGGCATGCAGTCACTGGTCTTTAGCAATTTTGAAATCCCAAAGGCAGACACTGGGGAAGTGGAGGGGGGCCTCTATCCCTACCCTAGGGCAGAGGAATGTTCCCTGGATAGACTTGGTTTTCCTGAAAGAGCTTCTTTGTCCATGTTCTCGCTGGCCCTGATTGTGCCCCTTATGATGTTCTTCTTTATCTTCTTCAATCACGTCTGAAGCAGGCATTGGATAATATCTTTTTGGAGGGCATATAGCTTTTTGGGGTGGGGGGCGCCTCTCTGGTGGTTCAGATGGTAGGGAGTCTGCCTGCAAAGTGGAAGAGCCAGGTTCTATCCCTGGGTTGGGAAGATTGCTTGGAGAAGGGAATGGCAACCCATTCCATGGACAGGGGAACCTGGTGGGCTACTATTCATGGGACTGTGAAAAATCGGGCATGATTGAGTGACTGACACTTTCACTTTTCATAGCTTTTGAAGTCTAATTCCTATTTCTTGAAATTTGGGAGCTTGGATCATTTTATACCTCACAAACTTGGAGTTTTTCTTGATAGTCAATTTTCTTGAGAACTTAATAGGCTTTCGTTTGAATCAGGCCAGTTATATAATCTAGTAACTAAACCAACAGTTGTATTTGAGACAGTTCTTAGATCTCCCATATCTCTTTGTGTTTCTCCTTTCACATGCTCATCTCAAACTTTCTCTTTCTTACTTAATGATGGATACACTGAATCCAACTTTAGTATAATAGGTACGTGTGTGTATGTGCTCAGTCGCTAAGTCGTGTCTAACTCTATGTGACCCCTTGGACTGTAGCCCACTGGACTCCTCTGTCCATGGTATTTTCCAGGCAAGAATACTGGAGTGGGTTGCCATTTCCTCCTCCAGAGGATCTTCCCAACCCAGGGATTGAACCTGTATCTCCTGCATTGGCAGGCGATCCTTTATACTGAGCCACCAGGGGGAAAGCATATAATAGTTGTTGTTCAGTTGCTAAGTTTTGTTCGACCACTAAGCCAGTGACATAGGTTTTTGTTGTGGCAGCACCCCACTCCTACTCCTGGCATGAATTCTGTACTCATTAGATAGGCTAGACTATGCTATGTTAATAAATTTGCTCTGAAATATAATTGGCTTAACATAACACTGGTCTATTTCTTGCTCGTATTAAATGTCCAGTGAAATAAAGGCTCTGTACAATGTAGTTTCTAACAGACTCAGTCTGAACAAGGCTCCTTCATTTTATAATGTTATTATTTCAGCATATAACCTGATGCTTTGTTCAGAACAGGAAGAGGAAGCTATCTATTGGCTCTTAAATGTAAGAGAGGTAGGAAATAAGAAACAGAGTGGTATTTGCTTAGTAGTAAATATTTCTGTGGAGTAAATTCAGAGAGGCTCTTAATATTAGCCAACATAGAGAAATAAAGGATATTTATTCAGTGATAAAAATATTACTGAAAAATACTGTATCATCACTGATTTATGATACCAATCATAATTGACCAAGCCATATTTTATTTCTCCTTTTTTCAGAGTATGGCTTTATTGTATCAGTATTAAAAAAAAAANAGAGAAATAAAGGATATTTATTCAGTGATAAAAATATTACTGAAAAATACTGTATCATCACTGATTTATGATACCAATCATAATTGACCAAGCCATATTTTATTTCTCCTTTTTTCAGAGTATGGTTTTATTGTATCAGTATTAAAAAAAAAAAGTTGTCTGTATGTAGTACAGTACTTTTCTTTTTTCCTAATCTCCCTGGGATCAAATACTTATAACAACATTTTATAGAATATTTTGTTTTTATCCTTGAAGATGGAGGTGGCAGAGAATAGTAGAGGGAAGACTACATCTATTTCTAAGTATTATAAAAATTTACCCAATTAGGTATTGTCAGGATCTAAAATTTTATGCTACTTGCATGCTAACAAGCTTGTGTTCTACTGCTTCAGAGATGCTGACACATCAGAGATTGTGATAAGACTCTATACTTCTGCTTCAAAGACAAAGGACTTTATTACTCATTACTAAAGCAATGGTCAGGGTTTCATGCTCACTTGAATTGGTTCCATGTCCCCCAAGACACATGCAGGTAGGCCCAAGTGGATGGCTGCAAGTGCAGTCGACTGCATTATAGGAGAGGAACACTAAGTTTGGGACTTGGTGAAGAGTCACTCTTTTATAGTAAAAACAAACAAGCATATTTTTTTTGTGTAGAGAGGTATTACCCCATTTTTTAAGGCTGCTTGCTCAAACATCATCCTGATGGAACTGGCCATTACAGCCTTTCATTTTTGGCATACTTGGCAAGAATGTGGAGAGATGCTCGAGGTGTCAAGGTGGATGGATGGCAGTTTCCAATAACTGGTAGCAGAATGAAGACTAGAACTAGATCTCTCAGTTCTTAGTTTACTAAATTATACATACACTGTCACTGAAGACAAAATCTTTTGATAAATTATCTTTATTCTGTTTGAAATATTCTCTATTATCTTCTTTCTTGCATTGGGGTCATATTTTCCAGTCCCATTGACATGCTGAATATTTTCTTCTGCTACATAGATTTGTATTAAGATCACATGTAATGACCCTTAATTATCTCATATACAATAAGACCTAGTTGAAGACCAACAGATTTGTGCCAGTGTATTCTGAATTACAGGAAGTTTATCTTTAAAAAATTTCATTATTTTACTTTTTAATTTGTTTTATACTTTGTTCTCACTAGGCAAACTTCATGGATTCCATTGCTTTAGTCTCTACTTGTGGTTTGGGTTCTACAATAAATTACAAGTCATGGCATCACAGTGCTTATACGACCCATGCAAAAGAAAGTGAAAAACAAAAAGGAAGAAATGGAATGGAGTGGAATTCTAAGAGTGGAATGAGCAGTACAGCATGCAAGTTCATTAGGTGCCAGAAGAGTTAGAGATTTCTGGCTAAATGTAGTCAGGAAGGACTCATGGATGAAACGGAGAAAGAAAGGTAGTTCTTAGAACAGAGGGAAAAGAGCAATTTCTATTACTTTTTATACTCTCTCTGATTTTTAGAGTAAGCATTAAAAGGGCCTCTTTAATAGCAACCATATAGGCATTTTCCTTATCAATTTTATTTACTGCTCAATCTTCTTTGAAAAATGCCTTGTCCATGTTAGAAACTCATAAAAACACTTAATGAATGAGGGACAATGGTTGAGGAAGTGCATGGTTTGTATTATGTGACTTCAACATTCATCTTTTATACAGCCCACACATTCATATAATACACAGTCCACCTGTATATAGATAGTTTCTCAGTGGATTGTATCTCTCATATGGTTCTGATGAAATGTGATTTCAAGATCAGCTTAGTTCAGTTGCTCAGTTGTGTCTGACTGTTTGTGACCCCATGGACTGCAGCACGCCAAGCTTCCCTGTCTATCACCAACTCCCAAGCTTGCTCACACTCATGTCCATTGAGTTGGTGATGTCATCCAACCATCTCATCCTCTGTCGTCCCCTCCTCCCGCCTTCAATCTTTCCCAGCATCAGGGTCTTTTCCAATGAGTTAGTTCTTCGCATCAGGTGGCCAAAGTATTGGAGTTTCAGCTTCAGCATCAGTCCTTCCAATGAATATTCAGGATTGATTTCCTTTAAGATTGACTGGTTTGATCAGTTTCAAGATACCAACCATAATATAGTCTGAACCTGGTGCTAGGGTAAGGGAGTTGATTTCAGTGCTGAAGAATAAGATTTTTAAACCATTTCCAAATCTTCCTTAGTTACATTCAAATCTTTCTTACTCTGTGAAATGCAGGGCCTCTTAGGACAGCAGTGACTTGGCTCATGTATACTCACATTTTAATTATTTTTTTATTCAGCTTAACTTTCCTTTGTATACTGTTCTTTGCATCCCACTTCTTCCTCCACTTACTCCTAATTGCAAGCTTAGGCTTGTGGAAGCCACAGCTGCTGGTGGAGAGTGGTGGAGCAAATCTACTGTGCAGTGGCAGTAGAGACAGCCTCCTTACGTCTTGTTTCCAGGACATTCTTAGCCCTGCTGGTAGAGCTTTAAGGACCAGGGGCAGCTTTAACACCCATGTGAAATCATACTAGGCCCGTGGAAAGTGGACAAGCCTGGAACAGACTGTTGCAGCTCGATGGAATGCCTAGCATTCTTGTCACCTGTCACCAATTCCTGACAGTCTCTCGGGTATGCAGAGATTCTTGTTACCATGTTCTTTGGACCTTGGAAAGTAGTATTGTCCTATTATTATTAAAATTATGTAATAATAATATTTTTATATATTCCATATAGTGTTGAAACATAATAATGTTTTTTATTCCTTGGGAATGAAGCCAGTTGGGAACCATGTAGACTCAACTTTCCAACATTTAACTTTCAAATGCATATACAGAAAAATAGGAGATTAACTATATTTTGTTCTTGGACTATGAATTTTATGTCTACTACTAATGATAACTATGTGATTTTCTAGTGAAAACTTTAAGTGAAGATAATAATACAAAGTGTTATAGATTGTAGAAACTTTTTCTCAGGTAATGCATGCCACATTTTCACATTTTCTTTGCAAAATTTTAATTTTGTTCATGCCTCATGGATCTAGTGAATATAATGATAGTTAATATACTTTTACCTTCCTTGGAAGGAAACTATTAAATTATGTCACTTATATACTCACTTCTTACACTAAGAGACTCATTCTGTAGAAACATCATTCTGTTAAAAATCTTGCTATTGCAATGATGTAGAAACTGAAGGGAAACTAAAATAGGCAGCCTGAAAGGAATGCCAGATGGTCCAGCATTACACAGGAAGAGCTGTGAAGCCAGGTGTAATGCCAGGTGATGCTTCCTAGGATCACAGTGGGGGTAGGAGCAAATGAAGCATTGACCTCAGTCTGAATCTTTTATGTCTAGGCTAGTTCAGGGACTCACAAAATTTTCAGGGCTCTCCACAAGTTGGGAAAATGGGAATCTGACTACAATTTAGTTTCCCGATTAGACTTACTCTGGCCCCAGGTTACCTGGAAGCCAGAGAACCTGTAGCTGGAGATAATGACTTCCTAGAATGTTATGATTTAAAAGTGATGAGTAAGTATGAAATTTTCCACTTCCATCTGTCCCCTAAAACCCTGTAACCATGGCAAAACTTGACTCTTGAGGGAATCCCAGGTACTATGATCTAAATGTTAGTTTTCTCCCAAATCCACATATAGAAATCCTAACCTCCTAAGGTGGTGATGTTAGGAGGTGGAGCCTTTGGGAATTGCTTGATTCACTAAATGAAATAAGCACGTTATAAAAGAGTCTCCAGAGAAATCCTTTGCCCACCTACAATATGAGGACACAGCAAGGAATGGCCACTTAAACCAGAAGAGGTCTTTCACCAGAAAGTGACCATTCTGGCACTTGTCTTGGACTTCCCAGTCTCTAGAACTGTGAGGAATAAATATTTGTTGTTTATAGGTCACCTAGATCCTGATATTTTGTTATAACTGTCTGAATGAACAAGGAAACTAGGAAAATTAAAAATCTGAACCTAAGTATTTGTTAATAGTGTTAAGGGATTAGGAATCATAAAAATATCCAGGGAATGTAGTAAAATAGCACTAATCATTCATTCATTCATCCAGTGATTATTCACTGGTCCTGGATGTACCAGATATTCTGCTGGGCTCTGAAAGAGACAAGCAGATTAAAGACATAGTCCTGATCCTCAAGGATATTGTGGTTGAGGTAAACAATGGTATTGAGATTTTTATGTACAGAATAATGGCTAATTATGTAGCACTGGGGACTTCTCAGTTCTTGGCTTTTTCCAGGCAGTTTACATATCTGCTCAAGAATACTTTGTTAGCGAGTGCACAATGTTAGCACAGTGTATTAACATACAAGTGCAGTCAGTGAAATTTGATCAACAATTTAAAAATTTCTAGTGTGTTTTTATTGGAGAAAAGTAGGATTTGACAAGAATTATTTTAGTTCACCTACCATTCCCAATTCTTGGCTGTTCATCAACACCATTTACTTTAATGTAAGGTCAAGTTTCTCAGTTTAGTAGGGACAGTGGTGAGAATGGTTGGTTGTAGGGTAGACATTTTTCCCATTTCCTCTGACCAACAAGAAAATTATTATTGTTATGGACAAAATGTCTGCCAAATAATTTTCACAAGATTTATCTCTAAAAGGCAGAATTATATTTACATCACTGGTGGACTGTTGACAAGGTACTGATGATCACTGGAGACTGAGAAGGGAAAAGTTTCATTTTTTTTTTAAGAGTTCACAATTCCTTTTGTGCAATGGGTCTAAATAGAGGAAGATGTAGAGCACAAAGTGCATACAATGAACAGTTTTTGTTGATTGTAAAAATAATAATAAATGGTTAATGAAAACAAAACTGAGAGTTTATTGATTAAGATTTATTCAATAAGCACTATAGGAAAGGCACTAAAGGAAAAGCTCTGTAGGTGATACAGAAATGACCATGACCAGTGATCCCTGCTTTCTAGAATGTTGCAGTCACTGAGTGTAGGAGTATGACAAATATATATGTGTAACTATAGTACACACCATAATAGGTTAAGGATTTATGACAAAGAAAGAAATAAAAGGCTAAAAGTTTCAGGAAAAGAGAGAACATTTTGTCGTGTATGTATTTAGGGCTTAGAGCACTGATAAGATTAGTGAAATGGAATTTCTGTTGTGTCTAAGGATGGATGACATTTAATCGACTGACTGATGGGCAGAGGTGCAAAAGGTAGGAAAGCACAGTTGAGGAAATGGCCAGCAATTCTCTGGGGAGAAATGGCTGATAAAGCTAGAAAGATGGTGAGGGAAAAGCCTATGCTTTTTATTATTTATGTCTTTTTTTCCTCTTATTTTTCAGTTCAGTTCAGTTCAATTGCTCAGTCATGTCTGACTCTTTGTAACCCCATGGACTGTGGCATGCCAAGCTTCCCTGTCCATCACCATCATTCCGGAGCTTACTCAAACTCATGCCCATCGAGTCGGTGATGCCATCCAA
The DNA here is from genome assembly GCA_006410875.1 of Neotragus pygmaeus. Taxonomy (NCBI): domain Eukaryota; kingdom Metazoa; phylum Chordata; class Mammalia; order Artiodactyla; family Bovidae; genus Neotragus; species Neotragus pygmaeus. The sequence continues at coordinate 69,552 of SJYV01052002.1, read as the reverse complement.
CCACTCATCCTCTGTCTTCCCCTTTTCCTCCTGCCTTATTTTTACCCTTTTAAAAATTTGAATCTTTCTTCCTATCTGATCCTCTTTTTTTTTCTCTTATACTTAAAAGTGAAAAATCTGTCCTTGAAACAATCGTTTTGCTTAATTGTAAGGTTGTTAATGTGTTTTAACCAAGTGTCTATTATATGTGATTTTTTAAGTCACTGCAATGAATAGTACTCATAAGTCTCTAGTGGAGCAAGTCTTAGAGGATCAAAAAGAGAAAAGAGGAATAAAAGTGAACCTTTAAATATATGGATGTGAAACCAGGTCCATAGCAATCTTTCCCCCTATAGGCATACAGTTTTGATGCATTGCCTTTTAACTTCTAGTGGATTAAAGATAAAATCAGAGTTGAAACAGATCAGTAATTAGATTTTTCCCAGTCTCTTACTTTAAGGGCAGAAATAGGCTACTCTCTATCCTGAGTTACTTTATTTTTGGCTCACCTCATGGTTGTTCAGCTTTGAAACATTTCATGTTTAGTTTAAGCATGCCTTTGGGCAATTTGATTTTTATCAGAGTAATTCCAAGCCATGCTACATCCACAAAGTTGGAGGTATAAAAGCTTGTTTCTGATCTCCTTTAATAGGATAATACTGGTGATTTTTGTTAATTTTTAAAAAGTAACCTCTTGGGTTGCATAATTGTTATTGTTCTATCACAGATTAGTTATGTTCGAGTGCTTGCTAAATAGAATTATAAGAAGCCACAAGTGATTTGAATTGTTGAAGATTGGTTGCTACTTTTGTGGTTAATAGTAAATAAGTTTCAAGTCCAGATAATATTTACTTGATATATGAACTTAATTTCTTAATTTTAAAATGACTATGAAAATACTAGAGTAGATTAATTTTCTTTATGTTAGAATCTGTCTTTTTAACAATATTTTTTTTGTATGAAATCAGTGTGTCAGCTTCTAAAATCAATCCCCTGCCTTAATTGTGTTCTGTTCATTTATATTAATGATCGTAAAATAACNCTCTGGGGAGAAATGGCTGATAAAGCTAGAAAGATGGTGAGGGAAAAGCCTATGCTTTTTATTATTTATGTCTTTTTTTCCTCTTATTTTTCAGTTCAGTTCAGTTCAATAGCTCAGTCATGTCTGACTCTTTGTAACCCCATGGACTGTGGCATGCCAAGCTTCCCTGTCCATCACCATCATTCCGGAGCTTACTCAAACTCATGCCCATCGAGTCGGTGATGCCATCCAACCACTCATCCTCTGTCTTCCCCTTTTCCTCCTGCCTTATTTTTACCCTTTTAAAAATTTGAATCTTTCTTCCTATCTGATCCTCTTTTTTTTTCTCTTATACTTAAAAGTGAAAAATCTGTCCTTGAAACAATCGTTTTGCTTAATTGTAAGGTTGTTAATGTGTTTTAACCAAGTGTCTATTATATGTGATTTTTTAAGTCACTGCAATGAATAGTACTCATAAGTCTCTAGTGGAGCAAGTCTTAGAGGATCAAAAAGAGAAAAGAGGAATAAAAGTGAACCTTTAAATATATGGATGTGAAACCAGGTCCATAGCAATCTTTCCCCCTATAGGCATACAGTTTTGATGCATTGCCTTTTAACTTCTAGTGGATTAAAGATAAAATCAGAGTTGAAACAGATCAGTAATTAGATTTTTCCCAGTCTCTTACTTTAAGGGCAGAAATAGGCTACTCTCTATCCTGAGTTACTTTATTTTTGGCTCACCTCATGGTTGTTCAGCTTTGAAACATTTCATGTTTAGTTTAAGCATGCCTTTGGGCAATTTGATTTTTATCAGAGTAATTCCAAGCCATGCTACATCCACAAAGTTGGAGGTATAAAAGCTTGTTTCTGATCTCCTTTAATAGGATAATACTGGTGCTTTTTGTTAATTTTTAAAAAGTAACCTCTTGGGTTGCATAATTGTTATTGTTCTATCACAGATTAGTTATGTTCGAGTGCTTGCTAAATAGAATTATAAGAAGCCACAAGTGATTTGAATTGTTGAAGATTGGTTGCTACTTTTGTGGTTAATAGTAAATAAGTTTCAAGTCCAGATAATATTTACTTGATATATGAACTTAATTTCTTAATTTTAAAATGACTATGAAAATACTAGAGTAGATTAATTTTCTTTATGTTAGAATCTGTCTTTTTAACAATATTTTTTTTGTATGAAATCAGTGTGTCAGCTTCTAAAATCAATCCCCTGCCTTAATTGTGTTCTGTTCATTTATATTAATGATCGTAAAATAACATGTTAGAAATTGTTTTTATTTGTTCTATACATAGCCAAAAGAAGATGATGTGTATCAATATACTCTTAAAGTTTTTCCAAACTCAAAAATGCAATTAAAATTTATATTCTTTTAATATTACTATATGACTTTAATTACTAAAATGAGCATTTGCTTTTATAATATTGATACATTTATTAAATCTTCATTTAGTCATTTCTTTTAGTTCTTCCTAGGCTTCTCAAAAGCTGTTTCTCTTTTTGTTGTTTTATTTAGTAGTTAGGTTAGATTTTTAAAAAACACTATTTAGTTTAAACTTGAAAAAACAACTTTGCCTTGTAATGCACAGTTTGCTTTTTTGGATTCAGTGAAGGCATTCTTTAGTTATTGAGATGCTACTTCAACATCATGTTGAAACAGAAAATTTTGCATGAATTCTTCATTGTAATATTTGAATCTGATAATGTCTTTACAAAAAGATGCCTCTGTCCAAATGACTGTTTTTGATGTAAGTAACATAAAGTACCCTTAGACTGTCTCCATGGGAGGACTGTACCTATGCCTTGAATTTCTATGAAAAATAATTTAATGGCTAATGTACTTGTCTATACCAAGAAAGAGACTCACCAGTTTACTACATCCATCTTAGATGAGGTCAGTTGGAAGTCTCTTTAACAAAGGCCTGAAAAAATAGCTGTTTTGGCCCTGGAGATGAAATGATTTCTTCTCTTGATAAAAGTAAAATGAAAGTTCCTCTTTAAGACAACGAGATAATCCAGTGTTCCAATTAATAGTGTTTATAATTGAGTATTATTATAATTAATAGGAAAATTATATGATATTATATTATAGTTAACAGTATAATTGAGAGTATTAATCCAATTAATACTCTTGCCTAAATAGTGTAAGCAGTGTATCATGGTTGGGTTTTTAGATTTACTTTTCTTGCTAGACTTAAAGTTTGTTTCTAAGGATGCAGAAGTGCTCAGGTTTAATGACGTGGCTATCTATGTACTCAAAGCTATAGGCAACCTCTTTTTCTTTTTGTTCCTATGCTGAAACTGGAGTGCTTAAATTAAACATGAATAGAGATGGTTAGAGATCTAGGCAGATACCCACTTGATAGATATGGAATAATATCTTAAGATTATTTTTGTCACAATAATTTTCTTATGTTGTAACAATCTTGGGCTATTCAATTCCCTGGAGGTTGTCTTAATGATGTACTGTGGAAAGACAGGCATTCCTAGGATTTCAATCATACAATGCAACAGGTATTGATGGAAAATTACACAGAAGAAACAGTCTTTTTCTATATAGCTAAGCTCCAGTAGACAAATATTTTATGACTTTTAAGGACTATCAGTCATTAGTATTTACCATTACTAGTATAGGATATAGCTGAGTATTTTTGACAGAACACAATGGGAAAAATAAACTGTGAGGGTGTATTATTTTCTTCTGATTGATTTAAATTCAGAAGACTAGCTCTCTTGTTTGTGTCAGCATCTCACTGAATACAAAGACTGTTCAATGAAAGTGAACAAGACCTGCATGTCTAACATTCCTTGCTTGGTTGAGAAAATCATGACACATAGAGTTGAAGAGAACTTTGTGTTTAATTTGTATCCTTTGACTTTTGCCAAATTCTTTTTCCTAATAATTTGCCAGGGCCTGTGGGATAAAGCCACTTAATATTTCCATTTGTATACATGCTTTTAACTATGACAATAATTTCTAATTAAAAGAATCTACTGTATAAATGGACTTTCTTGTGGGCTTAGTGGTAAAGAATCCACCTGCAGTGCAGAGCTGCAGGAGACACGGGTTCGATACCTCGGTTGGGAAGATCCCCTGGAGGAGGGCATGGCAACCCACCTCAGTACTCTTGCCTGGAGAATCCCCTGGACAGAGGAGTTTGGCAGGACCAGTCCACAGGATCGTAATGAGTCAGACACGACTGAAATGACTTAGCCCGCACGCAGTCACTGTACATATACTATGATTCAAGTCTGTTGTTGAGTCTTAAAACAAAAATTACAAAAGCATTTTGTTTAGACTTAAAAATATCAAGTGGACCCTGTGAGTTATCAACTGGTTTAGACATTTCACAAAGTGAGTCTTCTTTGCACTTCTAAATAATGATGATTTGAAGAGTTTATTCAACGTAATACATAGAGTAGCCTCTTTTCTCTACTTTTCATTTGGAGATTACATTTTTGTTGTTGTTGTTAAGTGGAAAATATTGTAAAGAAGTTCTGCAGTTTTAGAACTTATCAGATTATGAATTATTTAATTTTATATATCACTGTTCACTGAAAAGAACTTAAATTGAATCTTCTATTATTTGCCTTTTGGTTGAATATACTTAGGCCTCCCACTCCAGCTTTTAAAGGTTATGTTTTATTTTAATATGTCTCATAGTGCCTAGTACATGGTACTCTATGTATTATAAATATTATTAAATTTATTTAGTGTGAAAGACTCATGTTCTGCTAAAACTTCTGTTATGTTTTTTGAGAACGGATACATTTAGAGGGAAAAAATGGGCTCAAATTAGATCATTGTATTTGACTATTTCAGCAGAATTTCCAATGTCGTTCATCCTCTTTTTTGAAGTTAATAGTTGAAGGCTGATTTCCTTCATCCAGTATTACATATTGGCTATAATATCAGAGTATTATATGCAAAATACTGGTATTCTATGAAAGAAGGAGGCAGTGCATGGTTTTGGACATATACTGTTTGGGGCTACACCAGTGTTTCTGCCACATTAGTACAGGGACAAGTCCTGACAGTAGTCTGAGAACTTCTGGACAAATCACCAAAGCATATTTTTATTACATTCATTGACTTGGAAATTGCAGCTAAAATGACTTACATGCAATTGGATAATTATCCTGTTGGTATCCTGTTTACTAGTCTCTGTGTAGCATTCGGTTCAGTTCAGTCTCTCAGTCATGTCCAACTCTGCAACCCTATAGACTACAGCACACCAGGCTTCCCTGTCCATCACCAAATCTTGGAGCTTGCTCAAACTCATGTCCATCGAGTCAGTGACACCATCCAACCATCTCATCCTCCACTGCCCCCTTCTCCTCCTCCTTTCAATCTTCCCCAGCATCGGGGTCTTTTCTACTGAGTTGGCTCTTCCTATCAAGTGGCCAAAGTATTGGAGCTTCAGTTTCAGCATCAGTCCTTCTAATGACTATTCAAGGATGATTTCCTTTAGGATTGACTGATTTGATCTCTTTGCAGTCCAAGGGACTCTCAAGAGTCTTCTTCAACACCACAGTTTAGAAGCATCAATTCTTCAGTGCTCAGACTTCTTTATGGTCCAACTCTCACATCCATACATGACTAATGGAAAAACCATAGCTTTGACTAGATGGACCTTTGTTTGCAAAGTAATGTCTCTGCTTTTTAATATGCTGTCTAGGTTGATCATGGAGAAGGCAATGGCACCCCACTCCAGTACTCTTGCCTGGAAAAATCCCATGGATGGAGGAGCCTGGTAGGCTGCAGTCCATGGGGTTGCGAAGTCAGACACGACTGAGCGACTTACCTTTCACTTTTCACTTTCATGCATTGGAGAAGGAAATGGCAACCCACTCCAGTGTTCTTGCCTGGAGAGTCCCAGGGATGGGGGAGCCTGGTGGGCTGCTGTCTATGGGGNACACGACTGAGCGACTTACCTTTCACTTTTCACTTTCATGCATTGGAGAAGGAAATGGCAACCCACTCCAGTGTTCTTGCCTGGAGAGTCCCAGGGATGGGGGAGCCTGGTGGGCTGCTGTCTATGGGGCTGCACAGAGTCGAACAGAACTGAAGTAACTTGGTAGCAGGTTGATCACAACTTTTCTTCCAAGGAGCAAGCGTCTTTTAATTTCATGGCTGCCGTTACAATCTGCAGTGATTTTGGAGACCCCCAAAATAAAGTCTGTCACTGTTTCCACTGTTTTCCCATCTATTTGCCATGAAGTGATGGGACCAGATGTTATGATCTTAATTTTATGAATGTTGAGTTTTAAGCCAGCTTTTTCACTCTCCTCGTTCACTTTCATCAAGAGGCTCTTCAGTTCCTCTTCACTTCCTGACATCTGCATATCTGAGGTTATTGATATTTCTCCCAGGAATCTTGATTCCAGCCTGTGCTTCATCCAGCTCATCATTTCTCATGTTGTACTCTGCATGCAATTTAAATAATCAGGGTGACAATATACAGCCTTGACGTACTCCTTGCCTGATTTGGAACCAGTCTGTTGTTACATGTGAGGTTCTAACTGTTGCTTCTTGACCTGCATGCAGATTTCTCAGGAAGCAGGTCAGGTGGTCTCGTATTCCCATCTCTTGAAGAATTTTACACAGTTTGTTGTAATCTACACAGTTAGAGGCTTTGGCGTAGTCAATAAAGCAGAAGTAGATATTTTTCTGGAACTCTCTTCCTTTTTTGATGTGTAACATAGTTCTCTTAGATGTTACAGCAGTTTTCAAGGTGAAATGAGAGAAGACTAAACAGCAGTACTTTAAAGAAAGATAGGACTTGATGTCTGAGCACATAAAATTTTTCAGTGTGGCAAATGATGTCTTTGTTTTATCTTATTTGGTAAGGTGCTTAAATTTGGTATGTCTTCCACATCACTGTAAGAAGGGTTTTCATGATACTTTCTTCTCTCTGTCTCTCTCTCTGCCCTTTTGATTTTTTTTTTTCATTTCTTATTGATCTTCTTAATAGTTTAGGAAATCTGACTTAAAAACAATAAATAAAAAAATCATTTCACTTGTTAAAATATGGAGAAAGGGAGCTTTTAAATTTTAATTTCAATGACTCTAGCTCAATAATTAAAAAAACAACACTGAAATTAGAGGAGAAGTTTAAATTAATGAACCCACTTCTTTCCTGAATAGGATGATCCTCCAAATATGGCAGTTGTTTGTGAAATGTTTCTTTAGCTTTGAAAGTTAACTTTTTGGTTCTTTATTTCCATGCTGTACTTTTTTGCAGGAGACTGAATATTGTCATGAACTCAAAAACAGATTTGTAAAGAAAAATTCATCCCAAATAACAGTCAACTGGTTGAATTCTGTCCTATTAATATAGTGGGAAGAACAGAATTATATTTGTTTGGTCTTTTACATAAAAACACCGTTTCTTTAACCCAAAGAAATTCAGCTTTTGCATAGAAGTGGATTAATCAAAATGCCCAATGAAAATGGTTTGCTCAGCTGCTGCCAAGCCCTGAGCCGATAAAAATGCATTGCAGCCAGATGCAAATGCAGCCCATGCATTGAAAAATTATTAAAATACTTAATGGCACAGCTTATAGAAGGTATTCAAGTTTCATTCAGATTCTAGTGTCTGAAAGTCTCTTACGACTTTCCTATTTCCTTTTGTTTCAGGACATTGAAATGAGTCTGACTCAGAGACAAGATATACATATTTATATGTTTTATAAGAACAACTAACCTTGAAAAAATGCAGAATNTTCAAGTTTCATTCAGATTCTAGTGTCTGAAAGTCTCTTACAACTTTCCTATTTCCTTTTGTTTCAGGACATTGAAATGAGTCTGACTCAGAGACAAGATATACATATTTATATGTTTTATAAGAACAACTAACCTTGAAAAAATGCAGAATAACTTGAAGAGGGCTGAATTATGCTTACTTTTAAAATTACCAATAGTCCTTTATTTTCTGAACAGTTATTTAACATTCTTGTGAGTGAAGTGTTTTTGAAAGGAGCAATTATTAATGTGCTCAATATATTTATTTATGGCCTGATATATTTTAAAAATAGCATGTGTCCTAGATTTAGAAAATGTTGTTAGGCTTTTTTATTGTCATTTTACTTGCCTTGGAAGACTTATATTCTCAGTAAGTATTTTAATTTTGACTGGAGAAAAAGGAAAGATGAAAAACAGAAACCCACTAAAGTGTTTATAGTGTAGTTTTTTATTCAGAATTCTCTTTACCAGAGTCTCAAATGGCATTTCTGTATATCACACATGCAGTGATAATTGATTTTTATAGTGATGTGTTTTATTTTTATAGTGATGTGTTTTAGTTATTGCTACATATTGAAGAACTTTTGAATCATTAAAGAAACATTATGATTAGATTAGTTTGGTATTAAGTATTAAGAAGATTATATATCCTTTCAGGGTGCAATGTGTCATTCACCGAGCTGTTCTGCCTGCTTGGGAAAGCTGGTGAGGGNTGTGCCTTTTTTTGGGATTGGAATGAAAACTGACTTTTTCCAGTCCTGTGGCCACTGCTGAGTTTTCCAAATTTGCTGGCATATTGAGTGCAGCACTTTCACAGCATCATCTTTCAGGATTTGAAATAGCTCTACTGGAATTCTATCACCTCCACTAGCTTTGTTCATAATGATGCTTTCTAAGACCCACTTGACATCACATTACAAGATATCTGTCTCTAGGTGAGTGATCATACCATCATGATTATCTGGATCATGGAGATATTTTTTTGTACAATTCTTCCATGTATTCTTGCCACCTCTTCTTAATATCTTCTGCTTCTGTTAAGTCTCTACCATTTCTGTCCTTTATTGAGCCCATCTTTGCATGAAATGTTCCCTTGGTATCTTTAATTTTCTTGAAGAGATCTCTAGTCTTTCCCATTCTGTTGTTTTCCTCTTTCTTTGCATTGATCACTAAGAAAGGGCTTTCTTATTCCTCCTTGCTATTCTTTCAAAGTCTGCTTTCAAATGGTAATATTTTTCCTTTTCTCCTTTGCTTTTCACTTCTCTTATTTTCACAGCTATTTGTAAGGCTTCCTCAGACAGCCATTTTGCTTTTTTTGCATTTTTTCCCCTGTGGTTGACATCTAATCTTACCTTCTTGTGATCAGAAAAGATACTTGACATGATTTCATTTTTTTTTTTTTACCGAGGCTAGATTTGTGGCCCAGGATGTGGTCTATCCTGGAGAATGTTACTTGTGCACTTGGGAAAAAGGTGAAATTCATTGTTTTGGGGGTGAAATGCCCTATAGATATCAATTAGATCTAACTGGGCCATTTTATCATTTAAATATTGTGTTTCCTTGCTAATTTTCTGTTTAGTTAATCTATTCACAGGTGTGAGTGGGGTGTTAAAGTCTCCCACTATTATTTTGTTACTGTTAATTTCCCCTTTCATACTTGTTAACATTTGCCTTATGTGTTGTGGTGCTCCTATGTTGGGTGCATATATATTTATAATTGTTATATCTTCTTCTTGGATTGAGCCTTTGAACATTATGTAGTGTCCTTCTTTTTGCAATCTTTATTTCAAAGTCTATTTTATCTGACATGGGTATCACTAGTCCTGCTTTCTTTTGGTCTCCATTTACATGAAATACCTTTTTCCAGCCCTTCATTTTCAGTCTTGTGTGTATCCCTTTGTTTGAGGTGGGTCTCTTGTAGACAGCATATATAAGTGTCTTGTTTCTGTACCCAATCAGCCAGTCTTTGTTTGGTTGGGGCATTCAACCCATTTGCATTTTAGGTGAAAGTGTTGTTTGGGTTTGATTTTATAAGTCTTTTCTGTGTTTCTTGTCTAGAGAAGATCCTTTAGCATTTGTTGATGAGCTGGTTTTGTGGTGCTGAATTCTCTCAGCTTTTGCTTGTCTGTAAAGCTTTTGACGTCTCCTTCATATCTGAATGAGATCCTTGCTAGGTATAGTAGGTTTTTCTCTTTCATCACTGTAAGTACATCCTGCCATTCCCTTCTGGCCTGAAGAGTTTCTATTGAAAGATGAGCTGTTATCCTAATGGGCATCCCCTTGAGTGTTATTTATTGCTTATTCCTGCTGCTTTTAATATTTTCTTTTTGTGTTTGATCTTCATTTGTTTGATTAATATGTGTCTTGGAGTATTTCATCTTGGTTTTATTCTGTTTGGGACTCTCTGGGTATCTTGGACTTGGGTAATTACTTCCTTCCCCATTTTAGGGAAGTTTTGAACTATTATCTCCTCAAGTATTTTCTTATGCCTTTTCTTTTTGTCTTCATCTCCTGGGACATCTATAATTTGAATGTTGGGGTATTTAACATGGTCCCAGAGGTCTCTGAGATTGTCTTCATTTCCTTTCATTCTTTTTTCCTCTCTGCTTCATTTATTCCACCATTCTCTCTTCCACCTCACTTATCCTGTCTTCTGCCTCAGTTATTCTACTGTTGGTTCCCTCCAGAGTGCTTTTGATCTCAGTTATTGCATTATTCATTATTGACTGACTCTTCTTTATTTCTTCTATGTCCTTGTCAAACATGTCTTGCATCTTTTCAATCCTTGTGTTTAGTCTATTTATCTGTAAATCCATTTTGTTTTCAATATTTTGGGTCATCTTTACTATCATTATTCTGAATTCTCTTTCAGGTAGAGTCTCTATCTCCTCTTCTTTTGTTGGTTTGGTGGGTGTTTATCATGTTTTTTTTACCTGTTGGATATTTCTCTGCCTTTTCATTTTGTTTAGATTATGGTGCTTGGGGTACCCTTTGTGTAGGCTGAAATTTCATGGTTTCTCTTTATTGTGGAATCTGCTCCCTGTGGGTGGGGTTGGACTAGTGGCTTGTCAAGGTTTCCTGGTTGGGGGAGCTTACGTCTGTGTTCTGGTGGGTAGAGCTGGATCTGTTTGCTCTGGAGTGCAATGTAGTATCCAGTATGGAGGTTTTGGGTGTCTATGGGTTTGGTATGGCTTTAGGCAGCCTGTCTTTTAATGCTCAGGTTGTGTTCCTGCTTTGCTGGAGAAATAGCATGGTATGTCTTGCACTGGAACTTGTTGACTCTTGGGTGGACCTTGGTTTCAGGGTAGGTACGGAGACTTTGGGGTGAGCTCTTTTCTATTAATGTTTCCTGGAATCAAGAGTTCTCTGATGTTCTCAAGTTTTGAAATTAAGCCTCCTGCCTCTGACTTTCTGTGCTTCTCTTACAGTAGCCTCAATAGTTCTCCATCCACCCAGCACAGATGAGAAAGCATCTAGGTTAATGGTGAAACAATTCTCCACAGTGAGGGATACCCAGAGAGATTCAAAGAGTTACATAGAGAAGAGAAGAGGGAGGAGGGAGATAGAGGTGACCAGGAGGAGAAGATAGGGAGTCAAAATGGGGGAGAGTAATCTAGCCAGTAAACAGTTCCTTAAGTGTTATCCACAGCCTGGAACACCCAGAGAGATTCACAGAGTTAAGTAGAGAAGAGAAGGGGGAGAAAGGAGATAGAGGTGACCTGGGGGAGAAAAGGAAGGGTCAAAAGGCGAGAAAGCAAATAAGCCAGTAATCAAATCCCTTCTTTTGAGGAGAATGGGCTGCCTTTCTGGGTGATTAGTGTCCTCCATCAGCATTCAGAAGTTGTTTTGTGGAAGTTGCTCAACATTCAAATGATCTTTAGACGAATTTGTGGGGGAGAAAGTGGTCTCCCCATCCTATTCCTCTGCCCCCCACTGATAGCTGAAGTTGGGGGCTGAAGTGGCCAAATGTGGCCACGTGCACACTAAAGATTAATAAGAAATAGTAGGGGGGTGGGAAGCAAGAAGAAATAGCAAGGAAACAAACAAACAAAAAATGGAATAGGTATACAGAGCATCTACCATGTACTACTCACTCACTATGCAAGCTGTTTGGAACACATCAGTGAATAAAACTAAGACTTCTGCTTCCATGAAGCATATATACCAGAAGGCAATAAACAGCATTTTAAATGAGCTATACAGCACATTTGAGTGCTCTGGAAAGAAGGAAAAGGAGAGAAGCAAGAGGAGCACAGGTTCTGGTGATGGTTGATGTGCCTCTTGCAAGAAAAATAGGGCAGGCCACTGCTTTGGCTCTGGTAGCTTTCCTGTTAATGATTTCAGTTTGCGTAAATCCTGCCCAGCCCTTCTCACTTGTAGTACTTTGCATTTGTGACTTTTAGATATCCTTTCACAAGTCTCCTTTTTTAGTTTAAACTAGTTTCAGTCTGTTTCTCTTCTTTTCAACTTTGATGAATTAAATATGAATTTGAGCCACTTATTCAATTATTTTTGTAATATAATTTGCTCTAAGTAGATTACTGGATTGGGGCTTCCCTGGTGGTTCAGACTGTAAAGAATCTCCTTGCAGTGTGGGAAACTGGGCTCAATCCCTGGGTTGGGAAGATCCCCTGAAGGATGAGATGACAACTCACTACAGTAGGCTTGCCTAGAGAATCCCCAGTGGACAGAGAAGCCTGGTGGGCTATAGTCCATGGGGTCATGTTAGTTGGACATGACTGAGTGGCTAAGCATAGCACAGCCCGGGTTACTGGATTAATGAAAGTGCATATTCAGATTCCTCAGATACCTTGTCTGAATATGTCTTTTAGTTTTCTAACTACCAGAAGTACTGTAGGAGCTGATAAATATTAATGTGACATATTGAGAAACATAGTATGTCACACATGGTCCATTCAGAAGCCAGACATCAGTGTATTTTTTAATATTGCATGTGTGCTAAGACACTTCAGTCATGTCTGACTCTTTGCAACTGCTGGACTATAGCCCAACAGGCTCCTCTGTCCATGGGATTGTCCAGGCAAGGATACTGGAGTGGGTTGCCATGCCTTTCTCCAGGGGCTCTTCCCAATCCAGGTATTGAACCTGCATCTGTCTCCTGCATTGGCATGTGGGTTCATTATGACAGAGTAATTTTGATATACTAGAAAATAAGGCCAGAAATAGGGACCCGTTTGCTTTTCTTTATACAAATGGTGTATTTGAGTACAATCCTGTCTGATCTGAAGCTATTTTGAGCATGAGAAAAAGTTCTACTATTTTAACAATTCCATCTTTGGGCTATAATTCTGTATCACTATCTAGCAAAGTGATGGAATGGTTTGTTTCATCTTTCAGTTTTACCACCCAAATGAAGACCAGATAGTGCTTGAGTCCAGAGAGAATTTTATTGATTTAAGTTTAATACTGTATATTAATCTTGCTGTGAACAGTCTTTCCTACTCATCAGATTCCCTATATAGTGCTTACAATTATTTTCCATGTATAACCTGCAAGCCTTTTCAAATGCGTTTGTCTCACAGGAATCCAAAAGCTCTAGAAACATTTTTTAGTGTTTATTTCAGTAGTTGCAATTTCAAGGTATAGCAGCATCTGGTGGGACCATCACAATTCATCTGCTGTCTCTTAGAAAAATGTAGTAAATTGTTGAATGAACTAGATATTTTTTGGTATGTATTTCTCTCTTTTTTTTTCATATTGCATCTACTCGACAAATTATATTAATATAAAGGAAAAAATTATCCTAAAAATTGTATTTGGACATGTGTTATTTATAGAGAATAGTCATCACTACTGAAGTTTTTCATAGGTAAAAGCCATCACCCTCTTAACATCCCATGTAATATTGCCTAAGTTCATACCCTGATCATGTCTCATATTATTAGGCTAGCCTACTAAACTGTCTCCTGGACTCTCTTCTTTGCTGTTGTTGCTAAGCTTTTCAGTTGCTAAGTAGTGTCCAGCTTTTTGTGATCCCATGGATTGTAGCATGCCAGGCTCCTCCATCATCTACTATCTCCTAGAGTTCACTCAAATTCCTGTCAACTGGGGCTTCCTGGATAGCTCAGTTGGTAAAGAATCTGCCTGCAATGCAGGAGACCCCTGTTTGATTCCTGGNTTTTGTGATCCCATGGATTGTAGCATGCCAGGCTCCTCCATCATCTACTATCTCCTAGAGTTCACTCAAATTCCTGTCAACTGGGGCTTCCTGGATAGCTCAGTTGGTAAAGAATCTGCCTGCAATGCAGGAGACCCCTGTTTGATTCCTGGGTCAGGAAGATCCACTGGAGAAGGGATAGGCTGCCCTCTCCAGTATTCTTGGTCTTCCCTTGTGTCTCAGCTGGTAAAGAATACTCACGTATTGTGGGAAACCTGGGTTCTATCCCTGGGTTGGGAAAACCCCCTGGAGGAGGGAAAGGCTACCCACTCCAGTATTCTGGCCTAGAGAATTCCAAGGACTGTATAGGCATGGTATTGCAAATAGGTGGACACAACTGAGTGACTTTCACTTTCACGTTAACTGAGTCAATGATACTATCAAACCATTTCATCTTCTGCCACCCTTTTCTCCTTTTGCCTTCAATCTTTCCCAGGTTATTGTTGTTTTTTTTCTTCCTCCAGTGAATTGGCTCTTTGCTTCAGATGGCCAAATTACTGGGGCTTCAACTTCAGCATCAGTTCTTCCAATGAATATTTAGGGTTGATTTCCTTTAGGACTGACTGGTTTGACCTCCTTGCTGTCCAAGGATTCTGTTCTTAACTGCCCCAAATCTGTCCTCCATGCTTTTATCTGTGATGTCCCTCCAAAAGAGCTGATCTTTTCTCATATCACCTTTTCTCTGGAGTTAAATCTTCACTTTGCTCCCCAGTCACTAAATTCTTTGACAAGGCAGACAAAGTCACATCACTAACTAATCACTCCATTTTACTCTTTAGTTTCCTGAACCACTGGCCATTTTGCACAAGTGAATGCTGTTTTGTGCTTTGTGGATTTCTATTCATCCTTCCAGACCCATATTAAGGATTTTATGAAGATATCTGTGATACTTGGGAAGAATTGTTTAATCTTGGCCATCAAGGTTTTATTGTAACCCTCATTCAGAAGTTTCAAATATTTGAGCACTTACTTTGTACAGGAAGAGAATAGAGTGTTAGGGTTAAAAGGGAGATTTTTGGTAGGATGATTAACTCTCTGAAGTAATGCTGGGCAGAGAACTGAATGAACTGATGGATGGAGCCATGTTGCTCTCTGGGGGAAAGCATTTCAAGCATAGGACACAGTAAGTGGAAAGGCTGTGAGGCAGGGTGTGTTTTGATACAGAAGGAATAATACGAGGAATGATTGGCAGGAGGAGAGGGAAGAGTAGGAGAGTGATTGGAGGCAAGGCTGGATCCTGGAGTGGGAGTAAGAGCAGATTACATAAGGTTTTGTAGGCCATGGTAAGGATTTTGCATTTTATTCCAGTGAAATAGGGAGTGAAATGTTGTATAAGAGTATATTGTATTAAATCCCTCTCNTTTGAGCATGAGAAAAAGTTCTACTATTTTAACAATTCCATCTTTGGGCTATAATTCTGTATCACTATCTAGCAAAGTGATGGAATGGTTTGTTTCATCTTTCAGTTTTACCACCCAAATGAAGACCAGATAGTGCTTGAGTCCAGAGAGAATTTTATTGATTTAAGTTTAATACTGTATATTAATCTTGCTGTGAACAGTCTTTCCTACTCATCAGATTCCCTATATAGTGCTTACAATTATTTTCCATGTATAACCTGCAAGCCTTTTCAAATGCGTTTGTCTCACAGGAATCCAAAAGCTCTAGAAACATTTTTTAGTGTTTATTTCAGTAGTTGCAATTTCAAGGTATAGCAGCATCTGGTGGGACCATCACAATTCATCTGCTGTCTCTTAGAAAAATGTAGTAAATTGTTGAATGAACTAGATATTTTTTGGTATGTATTTCTCTCTTTTTTTTTTCATATTGCATCTACTCAACAAATTATATTAATATAAAGGAAAAAATTATCCTAAAAATTGTATTTGGACATGTGTTATTTATAGAGAATAGTCATCACTACTGAAGTTTTTCATAGGTAAAAGCCATCACCCTCTTAACATCCCATGTAATATTGCCTAAGTTCATACCCTGATCATGTCTCATATTATTAGGCTAGCCTACTAAACTGTCTCCTGGACTCTCTTCTTTGCTGTTGTTGCTAAGCTTTTCAGTTGCTAAGTAGTGTCCAGCTTTTTGTGATCCCATGGATTGTAGCATGCCAGGCTCCTCCATCATCTACTATCTCCTAGAGTTCACTCAAATTCCTGTCAACTGGGGCTTCCTGGATAGCTCAGTTGGTAAAGAATCTGCCTGCAATGCAGGAGACCCCTGTTTGATTCCTGGGTCAGGAAGATCCACTGGAGAAGGGATAGGCTGCCCTCTCCAGTATTCTTGGTCTTCCCTTGTGTCTCAGCTGGTAAAGAATACTCACGTATTGTGGGAGACCTGGGTTCTATCCCTGGGTTGGGAAAACCCCCTGGAGGAGGGAAAGGCTACCCACTCCAGTATTCTGGCCTAGAGAATTCCAAGGACTGTATAGGCATGGTATTGCAAATAGGTGGACACAACTGAGTGACTTTCACTTTCACGTTAACTGAGTCAATGATACTATCAAACCATTTCATCTTCTGCCACCCTTTTCTCCTTTTGCCTTCAATCTTTCCCAGGTTATTGTTGTTTTTTTTCTTCCTCCAGTGAATTGGCTCTTTGCTTCAGATGGCCAAATTACTGGGGCTTCAACTTCAGCATCAGTTCTTCCAATGAATATTTAGGGTTGATTTCCTTTAGGACTGACTGGTTTGACCTCCTTGCTGTCCAAGGATTCTGTTCTTAACTGCCCCAAATCTGTCCTCCATGCTTTTATCTGTGATGTCCCTCCAAAAGAGCTGATCTTTTCTCATATCACCTTTTCTCTGGAGTTAAATCTTCACTTTGCTCCCCAGTCACTAAATTCTTTGACAAGGCAGACAAAGTCACATCACTAACTAATCACTCCATTTTACTCTTTAGTTTCCTGAACCACTGGCCATTTTGCACAAGTGAATGCTGTTTTGTGCTTTGTGGATTTCTATTCATCCTTCCAGACCCATATTAAGGATTTTATGAAGATATCTGTGATACTTGGGAAGAATTGTTTAATCTTGGCCATCAAGGTTTTATTGTAACCCTCATTCAGAAGTTTCAAATATTTGAGCACTTACTTTGTACAGGAAGAGAATAGAGTGTTAGGGTTAAAAGGGAGATTTTTGGTAGGATGATTAACTCTCTGAAGTAATGCTGGGCAGAGAACTGAATGAACTGATGGATGGAGCCATGTTGCTCTCTGGGGGAAAGCATTTCAAGCATAGGACACAGTAAGTGGAAAGGCTCTGAGGCAGGGTGTGTTTTGATACAGAAGGAATAATACGAGGAATGATTGGCAGGAGGAGAGGGAAGAGTAGGAGAGTGATTGGAGGCAAGGCTGGATCCTGGAGTGGGAGTAAGAGCAGATTACATAAGGTTTTGTAGGCCATGGTAAGGATTTTGCATTTTATTCCAGTGAAATAGGGAGTGAAATGTTGTATAAGAGTATATTGTATTAAATCCCTCTCCTCAATTTGCTTTCACAGTGGAAAGTAAATTAATTCTTTAGAACATGGAACATGACATTTTCTAATTAAAATTCTTTTCACTTTTGCATTGAACCTTGCCATACAACAATGAGTTAACTTGTTTTTTTGGCCTTTTATAGGTAGGAGATGTATTTTCATGAAAGGAAATGATGATTCTTGGAAAAATCAATTTTTTTCTTATCAAATCCCTGAAAATGAAAAAGGCTCACAGTTTTTACAATTCCTTGGAAATAGCCTTGTAGTCAGCAGTAGTTTTTTGATCATGTATTAACCCATATTGCAAATTAAACTATCACAATGGCCCATTGGGTTGATTTTTTTTGGGATCACTTTGTGTTTGAATAACAGGCAGTATTTATTATTTAAATTTATAGCAAAATCTTAACAGGCAGCAAAGTAGAAATTTAGTATATAAATGTTTTCAGTATGGAAAGGACTTTTTGTGAAAGAGATAAAATATTATTTTATAGAATGAATTGATGTATAATTTGCATAAATTTTGCAATTTAATGGGAATTCTAAAAGTAATATAAATATACAGGCTATAACATCTGGAATTTTAACTGACCTTTAAAAATAAAATAAATACTTTAAAATCATGGACATACTTAAGATTGAAATCAAAGTCTGTGTTAGAAACTATGTGAAGGTCAATAGTTCTCCAGTTTATCCAATCAAAGTTATATGTTTATGTCATTCACCTTACAGTATGTGGCTCATTGTGGCTTTGATATGAGTTTCAGAAGTGCAACTGTGATATTGTGAAACTGAATGGAGTCTATCCCTGAAGAGTATATTAACTTCTTTTTAATAACTGAGAATGTTACATGACTAACATTTAGACCTACCACACAAATTGATCAATAAAAATTCAGTTTCAACATTAAAATAACAACAAAAAGTTTAAAAAACATAAAACTGTACCAAAGAGATTTTAAATACATTAGAATCTAATAGGCTCACAGATTTTAGTCCATGTTCATATTTTTACTCCAGAAATTTTACATGGTGCAAAAAGGTGATGATAGAGTGGGTTTCCCTGTATTTTTAAAGGCAATCAGAAAATGAGAGAGAGGATAAACTAGAATGAAAGTCTCTGAGAAAATATTTGAAAGAAATGCCCTTCCTTTACCCTTAGCATATTTTAGATGCAGGTCATTCAGTTTGGGATATTTGGTGTTTTGTCAAAAAGTGGAACACTTCTTTTCTGTTACAATTTCATATGTACTCTAATGCTTCCATTCTTCCATGCTTTCCAGAATTCCACTTGCATTCCAGAATATATTAAATATAAACTAGATTTTCTGAAAAAGTTCTTGAATTAGCATCTCATTTACCTACCAGTGAGACAAAGTCTACATAATCCAACAAACAAACACCATTTTGCTGACACTTTTTTTGGAGTTGTTTGGTATGGGTGTGTGTATGTGTGTGTGTATACATGTATGTCTGTATATTCTCAAACAACCAAAGAATTTAATGTTAAATAAGAATGATTTGTGTAATGTGACATAGCCCATACACTTAGAGGAATAGCTTTTGAATAAAGAATAAGGTAGTGAATTTGGCCAGAGAGGAGGACTAACTGAGGGAACAAAGTCTGTTTTCATACACTTTGATGTGGCCTAGCTACTGGGTCAAACTGTGTGCAGGAGTCCCAGCAGTTTCAGATCCTTAGTATACCAGCTGTCAGCATGTTCCCAGGCTAATCAACCTGCCTAAATCTTTTTGTTGTGATGTGTTCAATCCCAGCTTGCCACACTTTGTTTGGCTTTAAAATCCCTGGAAGAGCTTCAAGAAAAACTTGGGAACATAAATCACTGAGTTGGGGTAAAGTGATGATGGGGGTGAGGTAGTAGCAGATTTTTTTTTTTTNGCCACACTTTGTTTGGCTTTAAAATCCCTGGAAGAGCTTCAAGAAAAACTTGGGAACATAAATCACTGAGTTGGGGTAAAGTGATGATGGGGGTGAGGTAGTAGCAGATTTTTTTTTTTTTTAAGTCCCAGGTGTGTAATTTTCCTATGTCTGTTTAGTTCCCAATTTCCATTATTGGCCAGGAAGGCAGGGCAGAAGATTCAGGAAAGTTAGAAATAATACATGAACAGGTTCTAGCAAAGAGGTAGTAAACTTTAGGAACTGTAAAAACCAGGAATGAAAAGTGCTTAAAAAAGAAAATTAATAGTAAGAAGATGAAGAAATAGGATTAATCAAAGAGAGAGAGAAATACTCAAAAAGAAATAAAGTAGATGAACAAATCTCATTTATCTTCATATTAAGTAAATCCATTTCCCATAATTCATTAATATGATAAGTCATTTTCAAACAGAAAACTTTGCCTCTGATATTGTTCCCTAAATGCAAGAAATGTTAAGACTTTCTGGTTCCACATTTTTTGCACATCTGCTCACATGACCTGGTCCTTTGGAGATGTTCTCAGCCACAGTTCTCCTGCTAATCAGCCTGATGGGCCTTGGAGGTTATTAACACTGGCCTACTTTTGAAGTCCTGAGCTTAAGATCCAAGGTATCCATTTGTGTAGAGAAACACAGACAGGGGAAATGGTACCATTTCTGTTTCTTTACAGGGAAGAAATCATCCTGTTAATTAAAGGAAGAGTTTGAAAAGTGCTTGGAGAATTAAAGAGTTTTCCTTGTCATGTCTTTGAAAGTCAAAGCTGCAGTTCAAGGTTTCCTTTGTGAATTAGAATTTGAAGTCATTTCATTAAGGAGAATGAAATATTTGCAATCAAATTTCTAACCGTAAATAAAAATCATAGATCTCAAATGGACTATCTACCCTTCTACTCTTTTAATTATAGCTCTAGGGAAAACGTTTGGAGATTCAAAGTGGTGAAATACCTCATAGTCAGAAGCCCAAATTTAACTTGATTTTTAAACTACCATTTGCGTGATTTCTCTTTTATTTTCTGCTGCAAACACTGGGGCTTGAAAATAGCTTTTGGTTCCAGACTCTGGAGCTAGCACTCCTGTGTGTTGCTGCAGAGTTGCTGGGATATTTATACTGCGTTTCTTCAATCCTCATTACAAAAGCGAGAACTTTGTTCACCAGTTGTGTCATCTGGAACATTGACAGGTGCCTGGTAGGCAGTTTATAAATAGTAAGTATTTTATTATTCAGGTATTGGTTAATAAAATATTTTCACTTTGAATCTTTTCTTAGAATTGAAGTCTAGAGCTTAAGTATTCAGGAGTATGGGTTGATTTTAATTTGTCTTCAGATTATTTGCCTGGAGTTTTTTTCAGAGAGAAGGTATTAAGTTGCATTTTGAGCAGTCATCTTTAAAGTCATTTTCTAATGTTCCCCAACCCTTATCTACTTTTTACTAGTGAGAACTGCATGTTGTTTTTATTGTTATTGAGAACTGCATATTGTTGCACTTTGATTTTCTCTGCATGGTTGCAACTGTTGGGTGAAAGTTTGCTGGCTTCTTTTTCTTCATCCTCTACCCTAGAACTCAGTACAAGCATACATACAACCCCTTATCCCACTCATACAGTAGACTGAAAATTTCTCTCCTTCATAGTCTCTTTCTAACCAAGCACTCCTTTGCATTAAGAATCTCTAAGTTAAACTCACTCTCCCCTGGCCATTGTTATCTGTATTGGTATAAATATAATTGTTCTAAGTCACTTAAGATTACCTTTTTAATAGCCTCTAATTCTTCCAACTGTTTGGTAACCTGAATTCTGCTTGATGATCCTTCACATTAATGTCATTTGTTTCCGATGTTGCAAATACATAATATACTTCTGCTGTGTACTAAATGTGTAAATAAAGATGGCTTTTTCTGCACAGTTAGAAGAAACAGAATGACATGAACAAGAAAACCAATTCTGATTGTTGACCGGACTTGCGAGAGGGTATGTATGAAGCAGGGATTGGCAAACTGTAGAGTCTGTCTGCCAGATCTGGTTTACTACCTATATTTCTACAGGGCTTGTGAACTAAGAATGATTTTTACATTTGTAAAGATTGAAAAACACCAGAAGAAAAATACTGCTTGATACATGAAGATGCTAGAAAAATAAAATTTCATTGTCATAAGCTAAGTTTTATTGGAACATGGCCACTCATTTGTTTATACCTGGTCTGTTGCTGCTCTCATGTTGCATCAGCGGAGCTGAGTAGTTGCAACAGAGTTCATATGGTCTGCAAAGCCTGAAATATTATATTTACTATCTAATCTTTTATAGAGAAAAGCTTGATGACCTCTGGTATAAAGTGTTCCCTGTAGGGAATGTCATTTATCTACTTTATGATTTATACTTTTCTACATCTTTGAACTTTTTCCTTATTATTAAATGATTTATTTATATAAGATTACAGTATTGGTGGCAGAGCTTTGGTTTCACATATTTTTTTCATCAATACAACCTTTTAAAACTTACTTAAAAAAATGTTCACATTGGAAGAAAGTATATTTTAAAAATATGCAATAATTTTTCTCTTTCATCTATTCAAGAGGATTTATTTAGACCCAAGGGTTTTTCAAATATTTATAAGGGACTTTGTCCTTGGAGTATTTACCGTATAATAGGTGGGGAGTGGGCTTTCCTGGTGGCTCTGATGGTAAAGAATCTGCCTGCAATGTAGGAGACCCAGGGTTTGATCCCTGGGACAGGAAGATGCCCTGGATAAGGGAGTGGCTACCCACTCCAATATTCCTGCCTGGAGAATTTCATGGACAGAGGAGCCTGGCACGCTACAGTCCATGGTGGAGAATAAGTATTTTGTGAAATAGCTGGTGAAATATAGAATGAGTCCATGATATTGAGCTGCAGATTTTGTATACCCATGCATAATTTTGTACATACAGTGAATGCAGCAGAAAAGATAGTATCATAAAAAACAATTAACCTGGAAAGAGTTAAAAAATAGTATTTTTCTTCTAAATTTTGTGATGTATAATTTTAAATTTTATCAAAATTCAAAATGACATATTAAGTATAAAATGAAAAGTACTAGAAAAACTAGGTTAAATNTCACTTGGTCCAGGCTGAGCTGGGGGTGGGGGGAAGAAACACAAAAAACCCCCCCCTGCCCCAAGCACAGCAGACAACTCCCTGGAAGAGGGGCTGTGGCCTGGTGAGCATAAAATGAAAAGTACTAGAAAAACTAGGTTAAATCAGTTTTATATTTTGTCTTTGTACTAGTTTCTGAATAAATCATATCTAATAAATAGTAGTTATTATTATTATATGAGTTTTTCAGTGGAAAACAGATGAATTGAGAATTCTTAGGGTAAAAAGAGAATATTTGCAGAGTAAATGGCTCATTTTACAGTCAAACTTTGGTCATTGTTGTTGTTCAGTCACTAAGTCATGTCCTACTTTTTGCGACCCCATGGACTGCAGCAGGCGAGGTTCCCCTGTGCTCCACTATTGCCTGGAATTTGCTCAAATTCATAATTCATGTCCATTGAGTCAGTGAAGCTGTCTAACCATCTCATCCTCTGTGGCCTCCTTCTCCTATTGCCTTCAGTATTTCCTAGTATCAGTGTCTTTTCCAGTGAGTCAGCTCTTTGCATCAGGTGGCCAAAGTATTGGGGCTTCAGCTTCAGCATAAGTCCTGCCAATGAATATTTAGGGTTGATTTCCTTTATGATTGACTGATTTGATCTTCCTGCTGTCCAAGGGATTCTCAACAGTCTTCTCCAACACCACAGTTCAAAACTATCAATTCTTTGGCACTCAGCCTTCTTTATGGTCCAATTCTCGCATCCATATATGACTACCAGAAAAACCATAGCTTTGGCTAGATGGACCTTTGTTGACAAAGTGATATCTCTGCTTTTCAATATGCTGTCTATGTTGTTCATAATTTTTCTTCTAATTTCATAGCTGCAGTCACTCTCCACAGTGGTTTTGGAGGCCAAGAAGATAAAATCTGTCACTCTTTCCATTGTTTCTCCATCTATTTGCCATGAAGTGACCGGGCCAGAGGCTATGATGTTAGTCTTTTGAATGTTGAGTTTTAAGCCAGTTTTTTCACTCTCCTCTTTTTATCAAGAGGCTCTTTAGTTCCTCTTCACTTTCTGCCATTAGGAAGGTGTCATCTGCATATCTGGATTATTTTAAATCAAACATCATCTGTATATGTCTCTAAAAGGTGACTACTTTAAAAACTAGTAGCATTATCACACCTAAAAATTAATGTCAGAATCCAAATAAAGGACGTGAATTTTTAATTACTTGCTATTTCTCTAAAATCTGAATGTTTTCTGTCCCCCCTTTTTACCCATGCAATATTTGTTNTTTAGAAGAGGAAAAAGCATAGTTATTATTTGTCTGGGTGGACAGAATAACTCATGAGGTAATGACTTGGGTGCCGGGTTGTGTTTTCTTTTTTTGTTTTTTTTTTCACCATAAGACAAGTGTATCATGGAGTCCTATGCCCAGTCTGTGAATCACTTTTTTTTTTTTTCCTTACTGACATTAGAAGTAAATAACTCTTATCTGTTTTGTTTAGCTGCTACCAAAATCTTATTTAAAACTATATTTCTTATTGCAGGTGAAACAGCATAATGATATGTTGGTTAATTACTTTTTGATCTATAAATGGAGTTCTGAAATTAAAAATTTTTTTTTCCTTTTTAAAAAAATTTTACTTACCTGTCTTTACAAGCAGACACATAGTAGCATTTTCTGCTCTTATCTTTGCAATTTATTCTTAGATGATACTTTATCAAAGTGAAAGTTACCTTTAGAGTTTTATAACCTTCCCCCCCCCTTTTTTTAAAGATAAAACTGTCATATGGCACTGTGTAAATTTAAGATATGGAGAAAAATAACCTGTGAAATGACTACCATAACACCTTTAGTTATCATGCATCATCTCATTTTGATACAAAACAAGGAGAGAAATTTTTTTCCCCCTTTGTGATGTGAACTTTTACAACAACTTTCAAAGATTCCATACAGCAGTGTTAATTATAGTTATCATGTTGTATACACTGCATTCCAGTGCTTATTTCTCTTCTTAGAAGTCTGTACCTTTGAACACTTCCATCCAGTTCTCTCACTTCTTATACCCTGCTTCTGGCAACCACAAACCTGATTTCTCTTACAATCAGGTTTCTGCCCCCCTTCCTTTTTTTACTTCCTTCCTTCCTTGCTTTTATTTATTTTTTTAAAATCTCCTCTTTCTTTTCTTCTTTCCTTCCTTTTTTTTTTTTTTGTTCCCTTCTCTCTTTCTTTCAAATTTGGCATATATGTGATAACATACATTATTTGTCTTTTTCTGTCTGGCTTATTTTATTAAGCATAATGTCCTCATGCTCCATCCATGTTGTCACAAATGGCAGGATGTCCTCTTTTTATGGCTCAATAATATTCCATTGATTATATGCTACTTTTTTTTATTCATTCATCTAGAGATGGACACTTATATTGTTTCCACATCTTGCCTGTTGTAAATAATACTTCATAAAAATGGGAGTACAGATATCTCCGTATCACAGTGTTTTATTTACTTTTGATATGTTCCAGGCAGAGGAACTTCTGTATCATACAGTAATTCAGTTTTGAAATTTTTTTGAGGAACCTCCATACTGTCTTCTGTAGTATCTTAACCAATTTGCAATCCCACCAACAGTGCATAAGGGTTTTCCTTTTTCCACATCCTTACCAGCATTTTTTATCTCTTGTCATTTTGATGATAGCCATTTTGACAGGCATAAGGTGACATCTCATTGTGGTTTTCATTTGCCGTTTCATTTATGATTGCAGATATTGAATACCTCTTCATGTTCCTGTTAACCATCTGTGCACATTTTTTTTAGAAAAATGTCTATTCAGATCCTTTACCATTTTTAAACTGGATTATTTGTTACATTATTTTGCTATTGAGTTGTATGAGTTCTTTGTATATTTTGGATGTCAAAGCCTTATCAGATAAATAATTAAAAAATATTTCCCATTCCTTAGATTACCTTTTTCATTTTGTTAATCATTCATTTTGCTGTGCAGAAGATTTTTAGTTTGACATAATCACGTTTGTTTATTTTTTATTTTCTTGTTTGTGCTTTAGGTGTCATATCCAAAAAAAAATAATTGCCATGACCCATGTCAATGAGCTTTTAAAACAATATGTTTTCTTCTTNGTTAATCATTCATTTTGCTGTGCAGAAGATTTTTAGTTTGACATAATCACGTTTGTTTATTTTTTATTTTCTTGTTTGTGCTTTAGGTGTCATATCCAAAAAAAAATAATTGCCATGACCCATGTCAATGAGCTTTTAAAACAATATGTTTTCTTCTTGACTTACATGTATGAGCTTATTTCTGGGCTCTCAATCCTGTTACATTGGGCTATGTGGTTTTTTTTTTTGTTATGTCTGTCCTATACTGTTTTGATTACTGTGCTTTATAATATAACTTGAAATCAGGAAGTGTGGTACTTTCTACTTTGTTCTTCCTTCTCAGGATTGCTTTGGCTATTTGAGAGCTTTTGTGGTTTCATGTAAATTTTATAGTTCTTTCCTACTTCTGTAAAACATGTCACTTGAATATTGATAGAGATTACATTGAATTCAGGTAGCTTTGGGTAGTACAGACGTTTTTAACAATATTAATTATTGCAGACCATAAACATGGTATACCTTTCCATTTATTTGTGTCTTCTGTTTCTTTCAATGTCTTAGAGTTTCCAGTTTAGACATTTTTCATCTCCTTAGTTAAATTTATTCCTATATACTTCTATTTGTTGATATTACAAATGGAATTATTTTATTATTTCTTTTTCAGATAATTTGTTTTAATATTTAGAAACATTACTGATCTTTGTACATTAATTTTGTATCCTGCAACTTTGAGAACTTGTTGATTAGATCTAACAAATTTTTGGTGTAGGATTTTCTCTTTATAAAATTATTTCATCTGTTTTTTAAATTTATTTTTCAAAGTCTAATGCCTTTAACTCTTTTTGTTGCTTGATTTCTTTCTGGTTTTTGTGTATCAATTGGTTTTTGACTTGTGGTTAGAATAGGTTGCGTTTATGTTGATCTCCATTTTTTATTTCCCTTCCCACATGTGTTTTTGATGTCATATTTTATATCTTCATCCTCATCCCTTTGTTATGTATTAGTTATAGCTGCTATTACAGTTTTATTTTAATCTAGATACTAACTTAAGTCATATTGAATCTTTACTATATGTCTTTCCAATTGTTTTTTTTCCCTTTCCTCTAGATTCTTACTTCTTTTGCCTTTAGAGAAGACCCTTCAACATTTATTTTAGGGTAGGTTTATATTGCTGAATTCTTTCAGTTTTGGCTTGTGTGAGAAGTTCTTCATTTCTCTTTTATTCTAAATGATTGTTTTGCTTTGTGGAGTATCCTAAGTTGTAGGATTTTCATTTTACCATTTTGAGCATATCATGAAGAAATTATGACTAAAAATTTCCCAAACCTAAAGAAAGAAACAAATATCCAGGTACAGGAAGCACAAAGGGTCTCAATCAAAATGAAGCCAAACCAACCCACTACAAGCCATATCACAATTTAAAAAGGCAGAAGTTAAGGATAAACAGAGAATTCTAAAAGCAGCAAGAGAAAAACAGTCGTATATAAGGGAATCCCCATATGGCTATCAGCTGATTCCTCTGCAGAAACATTGCAGGTCAGAAGGGAGTGGCATGATATGCTCAAAGTGCTAAAATGAAAATCCTGCAACTTAGGATGTCCTGGGCTCCCAGATCACCTCTGTGTCCCTAGATAGAACATTTTCCCAGGTCCTCAACACATTAGATCCAGTGCCAAGTTGTGGCATGGAGTGAGGGGCCAGGGCACTCTCTCAACTCACACTGGGGAGTGTGGTGAGGCAGCAGTCATTAAGGCAGGCCTCTGTGCTCTCTGCTTGGAGCCAGGCAGCACCTGTGCATTCCTCACAGGTGGAGTCTCAGTTTCTAGTGTTTATATCTGTACCAGCAGATCTCCAAGCAGCCAAGGGAGCTTTTCTCCAATGCACTGGACTGCAGGACTGGAACACCCAGCCTGTGGCTCAGTCCACTCACTCCACAGGGTGAGTATCCACCCATGTGATCTTCCCCTTCCTCTTAGTCTCCTCTCAGGCTCCAGGGCCTGTCCTGATGCTTTCCTTTCCATCCTGCCTGGTTAGGTGTATATCTTTCTTATAGCCTTGGTTGTGTGGGAGTTCTTCTGCCAGGTTCTAGGTAGTTTTCCATGAGAACAGCCCCATGTTACAGATGTAATTTTTATGTATTTGTGATTGGAGGTGAGTTCTGTATCCTCTGGCATTTTGATCTACCCTGCCTCCTAATGTATCTTTTTATAAATGTGCTCTCATTGTCTTAATCTTGACATTTTTGCCCCCTGTGGTAGTTGGTCTTGAGAGCATCCCCTTGTGGTATTTATGGTCATGACTCATGTTCTTTGAAGTCAGGGTACTTGGTTTTGACAAGAAGCCAAAAAAGGAGCATGAGTCCACATTCCTTTTATATCCAAGTTTATATCTATATTTAGAATAAATTTCTTCTGAACTTTCTTCTTTTCTCCAAGATTTAATAAACATCCTCATTTCAGCTATATTCTGGAAACATAAAAATATCTCTTCCTTAGCTTTATTTTCCACGGTTTACTCATTTATTTGCACTCTTTCTCTGAGAAGACTACTGCATTAAAATTCTTAGTTCAATAAACGTCATCACAAGAATTTTTCATAGAGCTTTAGAAATGCATTGAGGAGATGGAATTGTCATAAACAGAAATTTTGCTACCTGTATATTGTCAGCTCTTTTATGGAACCACTTATTTATATATCAAAAATATAAACACATCCAGCACAACAAAGAGTACTTTCCATCTGACTTGGAATTCATTGGTGTATTAATCCTAGGAAGTCCTAGGAAAGAAATGTGCAGGTCTGAAATAGAAAGGCATGTTCAGTGCCCGGGGGTGGGGGTGGGGAAGAATTGTCTGGACCATGATTTACCTGTCTTCATTTTCTGAGTTCAGCCCCTAAAAATGTCTAGTGTAGTGAAGAGAATGAATGAGAGCAAATTAACTTTCATTTTCTAGCAGGGGGAGATGGGAGATACTCAGGAGTGAATCAATCACTCCTGCCACTCGCTGCACTGACAGCATTCATCTGAGCGAACTTCTGTGTGGGCAACTCCAGTGAGATATATTTCTCAGAGCAAGTTTACTGCTTTAATTCGGGGTGTCTTATCTTTCTGGCAATCAGGATAAATTGTGCCTCAGTAATAACATTGTAGCAAGCTATTCTTTACTGAGAGGATCTGGTAATGGCTGTGTCTTATATTTGCATTAATTCTGACAGGATTTACTGGTGCTTGCTGATCTGTAAATTTCAAAATGGCAAATAGCAGCAAAGGTCAACACAGCAATAATATTAATAGTTTTAGAAAAAGGTTGAGAGACTCAGAAATTCCAGATGAGAGGTTGGGTGACAGGGAAATTCAATGAATGTTTTTGTCATCTTTTATTTCACTCTTTCTTTTATAATACCATAACAAAGGAAGCATGAGGTCATAAAGATCAATAATACAGAATCTAGTTCAATCTTAGGTAACATTTTCTCCAGAGTCTATATTTTATAAAAACACTGGAAAATGTGAGAGGATGGAGATCCTTGGATATTATCAGTCTTTAGTTATAGCACTTACTTGGAATTTTTGTTAAGGTTAGGAACAGCTCAGTAACACTTAACACTGTCCCTTGTATTTTAATATATTCTTCACTAATTGAAAGTCAAAGGAAGAATAATGATCTGAACTCTGACCCCAGGGGTTTTCCCCTCTGACATCTTTGGCTCTTGAAATGTAACCTCGTTAGAGGAAAAAGCCCTGTGAATAGGGGACATTATCTGTTATTGCAACTAGTAAGTATGCTCTAATGGCTTGGTCAGTGATAATGTTAGTATATTTGTTATCAAAAACTTCTTCTCCTAGAAAAAAATTTGAAAAGTCATAAAGATATTGTGAAAAAAGGTTAGAAAGTAGTTAGATACTGAAAACATGCATGCTTTACTCCTGAACTTTTGCTCTCTGACTTTTCTGCTCCCATTTATTTTTTGGTTGTGTGCTTGTCTTTGCTTTTTAAATTCGTTTTTTTTTTTCTTGATGTCTATATTTGTAGCTGTTCTTTTGCATAACAGAATACTCTGCTTGTGTGAGTTTTATGTGTCTCCTTTAAATATATGATGAAAGTAGCTTCTCTCTATGCTGCATAAAGAATATTTCCCTCATAAGCACAGGGATAATACACTTAAGATGCATTAGTGGAACTTGGTTTAAGTGAAAACCATTCTTCATTTCATACATCTGGCACTCTCTTTTAGAGCACAGTGAATTGATTATTCAAAGCCACATTTAACCAGAAGAATTTTAGCCAGAGTTAGCCACTCAGTCACAGAGCAGAAATGAATATTGTATGCTGCTTATTGTCCAAGTGCAACTGCTTTATTGAGCATTATAGCAGATTGTACGAATGCTATGATTATAGGGAATCTGTTTTGAGAAGTTTCCAAGTTACAGGCCAAGAAATACATTGAAATTCAATCAGATATGTTACACGTTGTGTTGTAATTATCAATGGAGGCTCTCTACCCTTCTTTGAAGGGGGAACACAACAACTCAATGGCCCTCTGTTCTTTGCTTTGTATTCTTTCAAACAGTTTTTTTAAGTGATCACAGTTGACCCTCCTGTTAATTTTTGTCCAGATTTATTTTACTATCAAATAAATGAAGCCATTTTGGAATAATTTGTTCAGCTACTGTGATTTTAAGGTTTCCATTTTTGTTCACTGAACAAATTCTTAATTATCTCAGGGCAATTGAAATGCTCCACAAATCTTTGTGCAGTCAAAGTTATTTCTGTGAATAATGTACAAACTAACCTCTTGGGAGCCCATCTATATTTGAAAGGTTTACTGATGGGCTGCTTCTTCCCCTTGCACATATGCTGGTTTATAATTTACAGCAGCCCTCCAGGAGCTGTGTCTAATCCCATGGCCCTGCTGCACATCATAGCACACAGCTCTCAGCTGCCACAAAATCCCTGGCTGGGAACTTTCTGTTCTCTTCTTACCCTACGGTTTATAGTATTTTGTTTCCATGGTTTTTGTGTTTCCAATTATTTAATTGAGACCAAAATATTAAGTTTTGTGCCATTAAAATCTTTCAAAAACTTTCTTCAAAGATAGAGATTTAACATTTTCTATGCTATTTTTACTTTTCAGCCCAAGATATACAGATTATTAGTATTTCTTTTTATAATCAAGTGATTGGTTGAGGAGTCCAAACAACTGGAATGTTCTGGGAGTATTTTTGGTGGCTGTTTTTCCCATTGCTGTTCATTATCACCCACCTCTGTGCCTGATCCACTGCCTTTTCTGCCTCTGCAGATCTTTTTTGAAATCAAGGATGACTCTCTTTGGGAATAGCAGTTGCCTTTGTCTTTGGGTTTCTTTGGCATATGTTCTCACTTGGATCTGTGGAATGGAAGAAAGCCAAATTAATTATATTCTTTCAGTTCTTGACATGCATTTTTAGTCCAGTGCCATCATGTTAGCTTAACGCCTCCTATACTAAAGGCCTCTATTTAAAGGAACAGAATTACAATTTATATGTAGTTTTGAAATTCCCAAATAACTCATAGGATTAAACTTATAATATATTTTTAGTATTTTATTTCATCTTCTAATCAATATTATCTCTACCTTAAACACAATCCAATACCTCTTTTTGATTTTTGGCCTTTTCTTCAATTTTATTGATTTTTTATAATTGCTCACTGTTTTTCCTTTATCCTGTTTTCAGTTTGATGCAAACTAGATACATTAGCTTTGGGATCTGAAACTGACAAAGCTGTCTGATCTTTCTTAAGAGGAAATTGCTTTCTTCTTATTAGTATAAACTGTAATCTTCTGCTTAGTGAATTTGGAGCATACCCTATAGTCAGGCCATTTCGTTTAATAATGAACCATTTTATATTCACATTGCTTCCAGTTTTACTTTGTTTTTCTTGGGTTATCCTAAAAATTGCTTATTTTAAAAGAAAAATAATGTATTATTGACATTTGGAAAGTTAGTTTTTGCATTAGTGCTTAAATTTATTAAAATCTGTTCTTAAAAAGAACAATTATTAAGAGCAAGTCATTTGTTGCACTAGTCATTCTTATAATTTCTTTTTTTTTTGCTGTTCTTGAGCTTTGTCACATTCTTGAAGCTATTTCAAAACCAGCTGATGCCTGTGGAGGAGGGAGATTCAGACTCTCTTGAACATAGCCATGGAAATATAACTTTAAGGCCATCATTACTGATTTACACTGGTAATACAACATTCTCCCTTTTCTATTAAACTTTTTGTTAGGAAAAATGATTAATCATGTGACATTTTCTTTTTCATTATATTCTCTGTGATGAAAATGTGAGACTGTGAAATGCATATTACATNTGCTGCAATTCATGGGGTCACAAAGAGTTGGACACAACTGAGCGACTGAACTGAATTGAACTGACATACTCCTTATCCTATTTGGAACCAGCCTGTTCTGCCATGTCCAGTTCTAACTGTTGCTTCCTGACCTGCATACAGATTTCTCAAGAGGCAGGTTAGGTGTTCTGCTATTCCCATCTCTTTCACAATTTTCCACACTTTATTGTGATCCACACAGTCAAAGGATTTGACATAGTCAAGAAAGCAGAAATAAATGTTTTTCTGGAACTCTCTTGCTTTTTCCATGATCCAGTGGATGTTGGCAATTTGATCTCTGGTTCCTCTGCCTTTTCTAAAACCAGCTTGAACATCTGGGAGTTTACGGTTCACATATTGCTGAAGCCTGGCTTGGAGAATTTTGAGCTTTACTTTACTAGCATGTGAGATGAGTGC
Source organism: Neotragus pygmaeus (assembly GCA_006410875.1). NCBI lineage: Eukaryota > Metazoa > Chordata > Mammalia > Artiodactyla > Bovidae > Neotragus > Neotragus pygmaeus. The sequence continues at coordinate 37,211 of SJYV01052002.1, read as the reverse complement.
AGTTGTACGGTAGTTTGAGCATTCTTTGGCATTGCCTTTCTTCGGGATTGGAATGAAAACGGACCTTTTCCAGTCCTGTGGCCACTGCTGAGTTTTCCAAATTTGCTGGCATATTGAGTGTAGCACTTTCACGCATATCTTTCAGGATTTGAAACAGCTCAACTGGAATTCCATCACCTCCACTAGCTTTGTTCGTAGTGATGATTTCTAAGGCCCACTTGACTTCACATTCCAAGATGTCTGGCTCTAGATTAGTGATCACATCATCATGATTTTCTGGGTCATGAAGATCTGGTTTGTACAGTTCTTGTGTGTATTCTTGCCACCTCTTCTTAATATCTTCTGCTTCTGTTAGGTCCAGACCATTTCTGTCCTTTATAGAGCCCATCTTTGCGTGAAATATTCCCTTGGTATCTCTAATTTTCTTGAAGCGATCTCTAGTCTTTCCCATTCTGTTGTTTTCCTCTATTTCTTTGCACTGATCGCTGAAGAAGGCTTTCTATCTCTTCTTGCTATTCTTTGGAACTCTGCATTCCGAATCTTATATCTTTCCTTTTCCTCTTTCTTTTCACCTCTCTTCTTTTCACAGCTATTTGTAAGGCCTCCCCAGACAGCCTTTTTGCTTTTTTGCATGTCTTTTCCATGGGGATGGTCTTGATCCCTGTCTCCTGTACAATGTCACAAAGCTCATTCCATAGTTCATCAGGCACTCTATCTATCAGATCTAGGCCCTTAAATCTATTTCTCACTTCCACTGTATAATCATAAGGGATTTGATTTAGGTCATACCTCAATAGTCTAGAGGTTTTCCCTACTTTCTTCAATTTCAGTCTGAATTTGGTAATAAGGAGTTCATGATCTGAGCCACAGTCAGCTACTGGTCTTGTTTTTGTTGACTGTATAGAGCTTCTCCATCTTTGGCTGCAAAGAATATAATCAATCTGATTTTGGTGTTGACCATCTAGTGATGCCCATGTGTAGCGTCTTCTCTTGTGTTGTTGGAAGAGGGTGTTTGCTATGACCAGTGCATTTTCTTGGCAAAACTCTAAATGTCTTAATTGGTTTGAAATCTGTGAGTTGGCTATACTCATACTATTACCATATCCATGAAACATCTCTCCAGATGGCAGAGAGCTAAGGTAGCAAGAAAGAGGATTTATAAACACTAATTTTATACTTCATCTATATACAGCTGACTTTCAGTTATTATCTTTAGAGATATATGAAGGCTGGGAAAGCTTTTCTTTGATGGTTCTTATAAACCCAGGATCTATTCCTCACTGTTCAATTTCATTTTGAGGTTTGTAAATTAACTTTCCAATAAACTAAAAAGTATGCTTTTTTCAAAAGCTAACAGAATGTATTTGAAAATGCAATTTCAGAAATTTAGATATCAGATCTGTGTGAGAATAAATGTGGTCCAGTGGAAAAAGTATTTTTAGACTTAGGAGTTGAAAGGCTCAGGAGCTGATCATGGTCACTCAACTTACTAGGCTTGTGATCTTGATGAAGGTATTAAATTCTTTGTGGCTACGTTTCTTTATGTGGCAGAAGTAGTCTTAGCTAATAGTCTAAGCCTGGATATCACATAAGGGGCTTTAAGGCACAAATGAGATGCAGAGAAAATAACTTGTGGAAATGACTCTACAAACCTGCAGGTCACTGTATTCTCTTGACCTTAAGTTAGAATTCCAGGGCTTGTATAACAGGGCTTCTACAGCCAAATGGTAACTCCATATACCATTTGTTACCTCCAGATACCATTTAATCTATCCTGCTATATTTAAGCCAATAATTAAGTGCAGAAATTGAGACTCAGAAAGGTTAAATAACTTATACATTGTCACACAGACTGAAAGTAGTTAAAAACTAAGGAATTTTTTTTTCACTGTATCAGACTAATTTTTCTAAAACATAATGCTTCTCACTGAGGCAGGATATTTTTAATATTGAGTTTGTTTTTTTTTTTTGCCTTAAACAAACAAGCAAACATTATTTCTTTAAAGGAGAGATATAGAATGTCTGAGTTTCCCAGGTAGCTCAGATGGTAAAGAATCCCCCTTCAATGCAGGAGACCCCATTTTGATTCCTAGGTTGGGAAGTTCCCCTGGGGAAGAAAAATACCCACTACAGTATTCTTGGATTTCCCTGATGGCTCAAATGGTAAAGAATCCATCTGCAACGCAGGACACCTGGGTTCGATCCCTGGATTGGAAAGATTCCCTGGTGGAGGGCATGATAGCCCACTCCAGTATCTTGCCTGGAGAATCCCTGTGGACAGAGGAGCCTTCTTTGGGCTTCCCTGGTATCTCAGCTGGTAAAGAATCTGCCTGCAATGCAGGATTTGATTTTGATTCCTGGGTCGAGAAGATCCCTTGGAGAAGGTATAGGCCACCCACTCCAGTATTCTTGGGCTTCCCTGGTGGCTTAGACGATAAAGAATCTGCCTGCAATGTGGGAGACCTGGGTTTGATCCCTGGGTTGTGAAGATCTCCTGGAGGAGGGATAGGCTACCCACTCCAGTGTTCTTGCCTGAAAAATCTCCACGAACAGAGGACCTGGCAGGCTACAGTCCATGGGGTTGCAAAGTGTCAGACATGACTGAGCGACTAAGCACACAACACATGGAATTTTTATAATAGTTACCAGTTTTAGAGTTTGAATGCAGGACTTCAGATACAGAGCACCCATAATAGTATTTCTTAGAATATCCAGGTTAATTTAAAATATCACTAAGATGCAGAAGAATTTGTATTTGCCCCCTTTTACATGAGTAACTAAGATCCTCAAACATTGCATAGATTACTCATCATTGCCCATTTGTAGGAATCAGGTTATGAGTATCTGGTAAATAAATAGAAGAATATTTACAACATTTGCTAATTAAAGCAATTGATATCATTTAAGTAAAAAGGAGGATAAGCCTTTATTGAACATTCTTCCCAAGCGATTAAAGAAGATTGATGGAACTCAGCCTCAGCTAGCTGAGGGCTGTAAATTAGGGGAAAATTACTTTTATCCTACATTTTGCTCACTTTATCCCTGTGGATTTAGGAAGCTATTAGTGAGATGTGCATTCAAAGAAGCAATAGACTACAATAACTATTACTCTTCCGATGAGTTGCAACTCTAGCAGTAATCAAAACAACTTAAAAAATAATGGACAGAATAAAAATAAGATCAGTAAGCAACTAGTAGAACTTTAAAAAATCCTAGTTCTAAGAAGGGATTTATCATCTATTATGTATCACTAATTGCTACAAGATGACAACTCAGAATTTTTCAACCTTGCCTGGCTGTTTTCTTTTCACTCAGTCAAGTACCTTTTGCAGTCCAGTATGAATCTTAATTTATGGCTATTTGAATGAGGTAGAAGCTTGGGAAAATTGTCTGCTGTGGTATCATTTAATTGTCTTATTACTATGCTTGATTGAAGACAGTATAGTACAGTTTTCCATTATAAAGTCTCAAGACTTTAGAGGAATTGAGTTATAAATTTTGGATGCCTGGGCTTTCTCAGGACTCTTCTAGTACTTCTACTCATGCAGGAAGTATGTGAGATAAGCATTGCAGTTCTTAAAAATCAACTTGGAATAATGGGATAGCAGAATAATAACATAACAATTGCCTTATAACATAGTGATACCCCTGGCTTTCCTTCTCAGGATTCTATATTTTCCAGTGAACTTTCTTATTTATCTTATTCAAATGAAAGACCTGGTCATTGTGTGTAATGATTATGTCTATGAAAAGACTTGGTAAACATATCAGTTGGAGAAAATAACTTGCCCGATGTAATTGCAAAATTTATTATAAATCTCTGAACTAAAAAAAAAATTTTAAAAACTTTATTAACTTCTTCAGGCATTTAAAAAATAGACACTTGTGTTCACAGCACACTTTTAACTCCCTGAAGTTCTGGGGTTAGATCTTTAATCTCACACATTCATAATGGATATAAAGTCATCCAAGTTTATAAATCTTTAACTTTATTTTTATAATAAAACAAAAAAAATGACACTTTGAGAAATTTTTGGGAAAGTAGGCAAAATAAATATGTACAATATAAAAATATATTAAACATAATTGAGTATACATGAAATATAGGGAAATTATAGAGTGAAACTTTTGAATAAAATTTAAAATATAATTAGATAAATAAATAATAGTATTATAAAAGTAATGCATGTGTACTCAGTTGCATTCAACTCTTTGCAACTCCATGGACTGAGTCGACCTGACTCCTCAGCTCATGGGATTATCCCAGCAAGAATTCTGGAGTGAGATGCCATTTCCTCAGCCAGGGATCTTCCCAACCCAGGGATTGAGCCTGCAGCTCCTGCATTGGCAGACGGATTCTTTTACCACTGAGCCACCTGGGAAGCCCTGTAACAGTAATAATGTTCACTACTGGAAGTTTGGAAAATATAGAAGGCACAAAGAAGATCTTACTATTTAGTAACCATTATTTGCCTTTTGAGCTATGGTGTTGGAGAAGACTCTTGAGAGACTGCAAGGAAATCAAACCAGTCAATCCTAGAGGAAACCAATCCTGAATATTCATTAGAAAGACTGATGCTGAAGCTGAAGCTCCAATACTTTTAGCCACCTGATGCAAAGGGCTAATTCACTGGAAAAGACCCTGATGCTGAGAAAGATTGAAGGCAGGAGCAGAAGGGGATGACAGAGAAGGAGATGGTTGGATGACATCACTGATTCAATGGACATGAGTTTGAGTGATGTTTTGAGCCTGGTCGACTCAGTCCATGGAGTTGCAAAGAGTTGAATGCAACGGAGCACACATGCATTACTTTTGTAATACTATTATTTATTTATCAAATTATATTTTAGATTTTATTCAAAAGTTTCACTCTATAATTTCCCTATATTTCATGTATGCTCAATTATGTTTAATGTATTTTTCTATTGTACATATTTACTTTGCTCTGGGTGATGGAGAAGGACAGGGAAGCCCAATGTGCTATNTTATCAAATTATATTTTAGATTTTATTCAAAAGTTTCACTCTATAATTTCCCTATATTTCATGTATGCTCAATTATGTTTAATGTATTTTTCTATTGTACATATTTACTTTGCTCTGGGTGATGGAGAAGGACAGGGAAGCCCAATGTGCTATAGTCTGTGGGGCCACAAAGAGTTGGACCGAAATGAGTGACTGGACAACAACAAATTTGCCTTTCCAGTTGTTTTCATATGAACATTTTAAAATGAAGTCATTTTCTTCATAATATTTGATAACATGAGTCATCATGTAAAAACACATTGTAGATAGTTTCTAAAATAAATAATCATTAATTCTTAATATTATATATTATTTTCATTGAATGAACATGTCATAATTTGTTTAAACAATCCTTATTGGTGTTCTTTTAGGGTATTGTCCAATTTCCATTATTATAGAATGAATATTTTTTGTTTATGTGTGTGTATGTATCATATATGTATGTGTGTGTATATATATATATATATATATATGTATGTATGTATGCACTTACTTTTTTTGCACATATCCAATTGCTACCCTGCAAAGAGGAGCAGATAGCCTTGTCTCTTACCATATGCTATTAAAAGAAAACAGCAAAAGAATTGATAGAAAATGCTGGAGACCTTCTATCAGCCATGATGAGTATCTCATTAACTGAGTACTTAGTCCACAGTTGCTCTTTCATTTGCTATAAACTTAAAATCTTTTCAAACCTATCTTAAAATTGAACAAATCCCAAACTATAAGATAACATAGGAAGGATAAATATCAGAACATAGTGGCAGCTCTGAAATCTGAAGTACAGCAATACACCTTACAATGTTAAAGAAAAAATTCAATTTTGAAACACAAAGTTCTATAAATATGCTGGAAAAAACAAAGGTAGCGATTAGTTATAAATGACATGTTGNGAAATCTGAAGTACAGCAATACACCTTACAATGTTAAAGAAAAAATTCAATTTTGAAACACAAAGTTCTATAAATATGCTGGAAAAAACAAAGGTAGCGATTAGTTATAAATGACATGTTGTTTGTTCGTATTTCATATTCCTTAGTTTATTAATAATTGTTGGCCATGAATCCTTATTAAAAAGCAAAGGCTACCTTTCTTTTCTCAAATCAAAATGAAGATAGGATGCACTTAATGGATGAAAATATTTTCAGAAAAAACTTCAAGTTGAATGTGTTCAGAGCTTATTTACCACTGCAGTTATCTTAGGTAAAAAACGCCCTCTAAAGATCAGGGCGTATAACAAGGTTGTAGTGCTTTCAGTGTGTGGGGTGGTTCACTCGGCAGACTTGTTGGTCTTGGTTGGGCTTGCACACTTGGGTCAGCTGCATGAGGCTGATTTAGACTGGCTTGGCTGAGACAAGTGAAAATCAGCTCTTATCATGTGTTTCTCATTCATCTGTAGTTTAACTGAGGCATTTTTCCTAACTATGGCAGAAGCACGTAAGCTTAAATAAAGTAAATTTACATATCTATTTAATGTCTTCTAGAATTTCATTTGCTAAAGTAAGTCATATGGTCATGCTCAGAATCAAAGAAAGGATGGGGAAATACAACTTTTGATAGGAGGAAGTAAAAAGTCATATGATAAAGGCTGTGATTACAGGAAGGGGAGAAGGATGGGGGCTAGTAATGAAATCAATGGTTGGTTTGATATCTATATTATATAATTATTTTTAGTGACTTCCTTCAGATAAGTAAATACAATGGAAACACATTGGTAATGAATGCTATATATTGGCTCTAGTAGAAAGAGGTAATCATATTCTATCTTCTTAAGTACTCATATGTTCTGAAGTCTATTAACCAAGAGAAGATTTCTTACATGGTCAAATGGAATCCTAATGAATTTTCAATTGCAAAATTACTTTTAATTTTGCCAGAGAGAGAAATTAAATGATTACTGAAGAACAATCTGGGGATCTTGGCAATTCTGAAGAATAGCCATCCATAAACTGTATCTTTAAGGATATTATCTATAAGCTGGCTTTGTACAATATTGGGTATTTATAAGAAAGCTCATGATAATTATGTGGCTACATAGGGCATAATGTTAGGTGCTTTGCAAGGTTCTTCCCTGAAGTCTCACAAGGCCATACTACAAAATATGCCTTATAGTGGAAGAAATCAAGGATCAGAGTGTAGTTTGATCAAAAATAGAGTAGAAGAACCAGTTTTATTTCCAGATGTGTCTGGATTGAAAAACCTGTTCTTGTTCCACTGCAGCACACTACCTGATACATATTTTATATATGTTTGTCCTAGAGTAAAATAACTTATATGTATTATCATGTTTACTGGAGAATAAAAGCATCTTGTAGTAATTCTGAATACAGAACTATTTTTTCCTTTTTTGTTTTTTAATTTTTGCAAGGTTATGTTGGTTTCTGCCTCACAACAATGCAGATCAGCCATAATTATACATACATCCCCTCCCTCCCTCCTTTCCTTCCCCTTCCCCCACCCCATCCCTCCAGGTCATCACAGAGCACCATACTGGGCTCCCTATGCTACAGTAACTTAGCACACTAGCTATCCATCTTCGGAGAAGGCAATGACACCCCACTCCAGTACTCTTGCCTGGAAAATCCCATGGATGGAGGAGCCTGGTAGGCTGCAGTCCATGGGGTTGCTAAGAGTTGGACACGACTGAGTGACTTCACTTTCACTTTTCACTTTCACACATTGGAGAAGGAAATGGCAACCTACTCCAGTATTCTTGCCTCGAGAATCCCAGGGATGGGGGAGCCTTGTGGGCTGCCATCTATGGGATTGCATAGAGTCAGACACGACTGAAGTCACTTAGCAGCAGCAGCAGCTATCCATCTTACACTTGATAGTGAATATGTGTTGATGATACTTCTCCATTCATCTCACTCTCCCTCACCCACTGGGCCACTATTTCAAATCCTGAAAGATGATGCTGTGAAAGTGCTACACTCAATATGCCAGCAAATTTGGAAAACTCAGCAGTGGCCACAGGACTGGAAAAGGTCCGTTTTCATTCCAATCCCAAAGAAAGACAATGCCAAAGAATGCTCAAACTACCACACAATTGCACTCATCTCACACACTAGTACAGTAATGCTTAAAATTCTCCAAGCCAGGCTTCAGCAATACGTGAAACATGAACTTCCTAATGTTCAAGCTGGTTTTAGAAAAGGCAGAGGAACCAGAGATCAAATTGCTAACACCTGCTGGATCATTGAAAAAGCAAGAGAGTTACAGAAAAACATCTATTTCTGCCTTATTGACTACCAAAGCCTTTGACTGTGGATCACAATAAACTGTGGAAAATTCCGNCAAGCTGGTTTTAGAAAAGGCAGAGGAACCAGAGATCAAATTGCTAACACCTGCTGGATCATTGAAAAAGCAAGAGAGTTACAGAAAAACATCTATTTCTGCCTTATTGACTACCAAAGCCTTTGACTGTGGATCACAATAAACTGTGGAAAATTCCGAAAGAGATGGGAATGCCAGACCACCTGACCAGCCTCTTGAGAAATCTGTATGCAGGTCAGGAAGCAACAGTTAGAACTGGACATGGAACAACAGATTGCTTCCAAATAGGAAAAGGAGTCCATCAAGGCTGTATATTGTCACCCTGCTTATTTAACGTCTAAGCAGAGTACATCGTGAGAAATGCTGGGCTGAAAGAAGCACAAGCTGGCATCAGGATTACTGGGAGAAATATCAATAGCCTCAGATATGCATATGACACCACCCTTATGGTGTGAAAAAGAACTAAAGAGCTTCTTGGTGAAAGTGAAAGAGGAGAGTGAAAAAGTTGGCTTAAAGCTCAACATTCAGAAAACGAAGATCATGGCATCCGGTCCCATCACTTCATGGCAAATAGATGGGGAAACAGTGGCTCACTTTATTTTTCTGAGCTCCAAAATCACTGCAGTTGGTAATTGCAGCCATGAAATTAAAAGACGCTTACTCCTTGGGAGGAAAGTTATGACCAATCTAGACAGCATATTAAAAAGCAGAGACATTGCTTTGCCAACCAAGGTCTGTCTAGTCAAGACTATGGTTTTTCCAGTGGTCATGTATGGATGTAAGGGTTGGACTATAAAGAAAGCTGAACACTGAAGAATTGATGCTTTTGAACTGTGGTGTTAGAGAAGACCCTTGAGAGTCCCTTGGACTGCAAGGAGATNTGTCTAGTCAAGACTATGGTTTTTCCAGTGGTCATGTATGGATGTAAGGGTTGGACTATAAAGAAAGCTGAACACTGAAGAATTGATGCTTTTGAACTGTGGTGTTAGAGAAGACCCTTGAGAGTCCCTTGGACTGCAAGGAGATTCATCCAGTCCATCCTAAAGGAAATCAGTCCTGGGATTTCTTTGGAAGGACTGATGCTAAAGCTGAAACTCCAGTACTTTGGCCACCTCATGCGAAGAGTTGACTCATTGGAAAAGACTCTGATGCTGGGAGGGATTGGGGGCAAGAGAAGAAGGGGACAACCGAGGATGAGATGGCTGGATGGCATCACTGACTTGATGGACATGGTTTTGGGTGGACTCTGGGAGTTGGTGATGGACAGGGAGGCCTGGTGTGCTGCTATTCATGGGTTTGTAAAGAGTCGGACACAACCGAGCAACTGAACTGAACTGAACGTGTGTTGATGCTACTTTCTGCATTCATCTCACTCTCTCTCTCACCCACTGGGCCCACAAGTCCATTCTGTATATCTGTTTCTCCATCCTTCCCTGCAGGTCACCAGTGCCATTTTTCTAGATTCTATATATATGTGTTACTATATGATAGTTTTTTTTTTTTTCCTCTCTGACTTACTTCACTTAGTATAACAGGCTTTAGGTTCATCCACTTCACTAAAACTGACTCAGATTCTTTATGGCTGAATACTATTCCATTGTGTATATGTACTACATCTTTTTTATCCATTTTTCTATCAGTGGACATCTAAGTTTCTTCATGTCCTGGCTATTGTAAATAGAGCTTCAGTGAATGTTGCGGTACAGATGACTTTTAGAATTGTGATTTTCTCAGGGTATATACCCAGTAGTGGGGGATTGCTGGATCATATGGTAGATTTTTCCTAGTTTTTAAAGGAACCTCCATACTGTTTTTGATAATATAATAAAGTCACAAGATATAAAATTATTATACAGAAATCCCTTGCATTCCTATACCCTAATAATGAAAAGTCAGAAAAAGAAGTTAAGGAAATAGTCCCATTCACCGTTGCAACCAAAAGAATAAAATACCTAGGAATAAACCTAAGTAAAGAGACAAAAGACCTGTATGCGGAAACCTATAAGAAATTGATGAAAGAAATCAAAGATGACAAAAACAGATAGAGAGATATACCATGTTTTTGGATTAGAAGACTCAATATTGTGAAAATGCCTGTACTGCCCAAAGCAATTTACAAATTCAGTGCAATCCCTATAAAACTACCAAAGGTATTTTTCACAGAACCAGCTCAAAATTTTCAGTTTGTTTGGAACCACAAAAGACCATGAATAGCCAAAGCAATCTTGAGAAAAAAATGGAGCTGAACGAATCAACCTTTCTGACTTCAGACTATATTACAGAGCCATAGTCATCAAGAAACTATGGTACTGGCACAAAACCAGAAATGTTGACCAATGGAACAAGATAGAAAGTCCAGCAATAAACCCACAGACCTATGGGTACCTTATTTTGACAAAAGAGGCAAGAATATGCAATGGAGAAAATACAGTCTCTTCAGTAAGTGCTGCTGGGAAAACTGGACAGCTGCATGCAAGAGAATGAAACTAGAACGCTTCCTAACACCATACACAAAAATAAACTCAAAATGGGTTAGAGACTTAAATGTAAGGCCAGAAACCATAAAGCTCTTAGAGGAAAACACAGGCAGTACACTCTCTGACAAACATTACAGCAAGATCCTCTTTGACACACTTCCAGGAGTATGGAAATAAAAACAAAAATGAACAAATGGGACATAATGAAACTTAAAAGCTTTTGCACAGCAAAGGAAACAATAAACAATATTAAAAGACAACCCTCAGAATCAGAAAAAACAATTGCAAATGGAATAACTGACAAAAGATTAATCTCCAGAATATATAAGCAGCTCATACAGCTCAATATTAGAAAAACAAATAGCCCAATCAAAAAACGGGCAGAAGGCCTAAACAGACATTTCTCCAAAGAAGACATACAGATGGCCAATAAATACATGAAAAGATGCTCAACATCACTAATTATTAGAGAAATGCAAGTCAAAACTACAGTTGGATATCAACTTACACCAGTCAGAATGGACATCATCAAAAAAAATCGACCAACTGTAAATACTGTAGAGGATGTGGAGAAAAGGGAACTTTCCTACAATGTTGGAGGGAGTGTAAACTGATACAGCCATTATGGAGTACTATTTTTAAAGCAGACTTATTGACATATAATTTACACACAATAGAATGTACCTATTTTAAGTTTGATGGGTTGGTAAATGTATACAATACTGCAGCTACCACCACACAGTCAAGATTCAGAACACCTCCATCAGGCCACAAGGCTTCCTCACACCCCTTTGCATATCTTAGGTTTAGATTCTCTTAGTTAACACTTTAAAAGATTCATCTAAATTTTGTATCATCAATTACTCCTTTTTATTGCTGAGTAGTATTTCATTGTATTGATATTCCACGTTTCATCTGTAATTTATCTGTTGATGGATATTTGGACTATATCCACTTTTGAGCTATTATCATAATACTGTTATAGTGAAGTGAAGTTGCTCAGTCGTGTCTGACTCTTTGAGATCCTCATGGGATCTCATGGGATTCTCCAGGCCAGAATACTAGCATGGGTAGCCTTTCCCTTCTCCAAGAGATCTTCCCAACCCAGGGCTCTAACCCAGGTCTCCCATATTACATGGGGATTCTTTACCAGCTGAGCCATCAGGGAAGTTCAAGAATACTGGAGTGGGTAGGCCATCCCTTCTCCAGAGGATCTTCTTGACCCAGGAGTTGAACTGGGGTCTCTGGTGGATTCTTTACCAGTTGAGCTGCTAGGGAAGCCTTGTTATGAACACTAGCATATGGAAGCTAAACATAATTGCAATACTGTATACATTTACCAACTCATCAGCCTTAAGAGAGGTAGATTCTATTGTGTGTAAATTATATATCAGTGTCTGCTTTAAAAATAGTACTCCAGTGTATAGTACTGAGTGTATCAGTTTACATTCCCACCAACAGTGCAGGATGGTTCCCTTTTCTCCCCATTCTCTACAGCATTTATTGTTTGTAGACTTTTTTGATAATGTCCATTCTGACAGGTGTGAGGTGATAACCCAATTAAAATGTCATCTCTGGAAAGAGAATTTAAGCTTCCAGGCAGAGCTAATAGCTGATGCTGAAATCTACATTATAACCTTTTTCCTACTTGGTTGTAATTATTTGTATTTTTTTGTGTGTGTATTTTAAAATATATTTATTTGGCTGCATCAGGTCTTATTTACTGTATGAGAGACCTAGTTCCCCCTTTAAGGATTGGACCCAGGGCCCCTGCCTCAGAAGCATGGAATTTTAGCCTCTGGACCACCAGGGAAGTCCCTATTTATGTATTTTTATTCTCACTCAATTTTGTCCTAAGCTGTTTTGTATCTTTATTGACAAACATGGTGCCTAGCTCATATTACATCTTTGTTGGATGAGTAAAGAAATTTTAAGTGCAAAATAATTTCATCTGAAAGCTCTTCCCTCTTTCCTTACTTCCATTACTTCTTTTCTCCAGTACCCATCTTCCTGTCTTCCTCACCCTCTCTTCTCTATTTTCTTTCTTCTTTCTTCCTCCATTTATTCCTCTCTCTTTCTTTCCCTCTTTCTTGCATGCTCCCTGCATGGCATTCCAAAATTAATATTCTCATAATAAAGTAAAAGTACTTTAAGCCGAGTTTTTGTTTTTTCTGTTTTGAAATCTGGTGTTTATATATAATTTGGGTTTGTTTTTTACATCACTGTGTTGCTAGAAATGCTATTTTCTATGAAAAATGAATATCCTTTGACCTCCCATTTATATTTATGTATGTTTTATACCCATAATGTTTTACAGTGTACCAAGGAATTTGTTTTTTTGGTTGCTTACAGTTTTATCTTTGTGGTAATAGGATAATTCCAGGTTATCCTGGAATGCAGATTCCAATCATTCTTCATAGATGTATAGTGATCTGTTAATAACTAAATTTATTATAAGAGAACTACTATAAATTTAGAAATGGTTTTTTGGTTTTCTAACCAATTATTCTGTGGAATCTAGACCTTTTAACAATGCTGGTTTTCAGTGGGATGAGCAACAATCTTCCTCAGTGAATGCAGTAAATTCCAAATGTACGTTGCTATGTGTGCTCCCAGCCAGAATTCCCATTTCTAATCTATCTGTGGGGTTTCAGTATTTATTCAGATTTATCTTCTGAAACGGTGAATAGATTGCTCTTACCTGAAGGACTTTAAAAGTTATGGAACATTTTTGTATTGGTCAGAATTCTATGTTTATTTTTCATACCACTGGAAAATAATAACTTCAGTTTTTCAGCCTTGTTTCTCAAAACTATCATTTAAATAAAAGTGTATGTATTGTGGGGGTGGTGTGGTGGAAAGAGTAGAACAAAACATTCTATTTCTCAACATCTCTTGCTGACATATTTTTAACATTCGAAAATGATTGATAGGGATATATGGGCTCCAGGAATATAAAGTTGAATAGAATCTAATTTTTCTCACTCTATTATTCAGTCACTATGCAATTCCCCCATTCCCAATTCTAAGGCATTGCAGTATGAGAAGAGCAGAGAAAAGAGGCCTTTGTAAACTTGCGTCAAGTCAGAGTGATGAAGTGTCAGTACTAAAGAGAAAAGAGAATAGGCAGATGTGTTTTAGTATTTATATAGTTATTAAGACAGAAACTTAATCCTATAGAAATCTGGGGTTCATAGTATGAAGAAAGAAAGAGTAATACTTATGCTGACTTGCTTAAGTAATACAAATCTGCATAAGTAATACTTATGCAGATTTGTTGTAAGAGCTATTAAACTTATATTTGACCCTTGTTATTTGCCCACATTATTTCAATAATGAAACATGTATTGGTGAAAATGCAAATCAGTAAACACCTCAGATTATCTAAGATTTCCTTGAGATGTATGCTTTTCTATGTGTGTGATTTGTTCTGGATTACCTGAGGGCAATTGGTTCAGTGTTTCTGGGGCACTGATGTCAGAGGACAGTGTTTTTCATGTGGTCACATACCTGCCTCAATGTATTAGTTTTTTATTGCTGTATAATAAATCCACACAAACATGAGTTTAAAACAATCTTTATCTGTTTATTATGTTACAGTTCTGTAAATCAGAAGATTGGGTCAGTGTGGCTGGGTTTCTTTTTCTTTCTTTTTTTTTTTTGCTCAATGTTTCAAAAGGCTGTTGGTCAGGTGTTGGTCAGGCTATGTCCTCAATCTAAGGCTTTAGGCCTCTTCCAAGCTCTCATGGTTGTTGGCCAAATTCAGTTTCTTGCAGGTGTAGGACTAAAGTCCTCACTTTCTTGCTAGCTACCTGCCAGGAACTATTCTCAGTACTTATGGGATATTCTTAGGACCTAACCCTGTGACTCTTTCACAGCCTAATTGCTTACCACTTCAAAGCCAGCAGGAAAGCTTCTCATGCTTTAGATTTCTTCCTTCTTGAAGGCCTCATTCTCTTAAAAGAACTCACCTAATTAGGTCAGGCCCATCCAGGATAATCCCTCTTTTATTTAATCCCAAATAAACTAATTTGTGATTTTAATTACATGTGCAAAACTTCATCTTTATCATAACAGTTCACTTAATGAAAATACTGAAATCTGTCATATTTACAGTCTAGCCAACCTTTAAGCAGAGGTGATTATATAGGAAATGTACACCTAGGGTGGGGATCATGGGACGAGCAAAGGAGTATAGCATTTTGCCAACAATTTTATAGTCTATATTAAAGACTATAAATTCATTTTCATGTTAAACTGAGAAAGAAATAACTAGGGACTCAAATCTGCTGAGAAAAAAATAAGTTTCCTTTGTCCCATTTCCCTCATTTATTGATTTTGGTCTCTTTTCATAAAATTTTGTAAACATACTCAAATCTAGATTCTGAAACTAATGAGGTATAAATAAACACTAAAAAAACTTTTTTCTTTCCGAAATCAGCATGAATATTTGAATGTTCACAGTTTTAGATTATCTGAATCACGTTTCCTCTCATTGATTCCACTAGTTAAACTAGTGTCTTTTTGTTGATGAATTTTTTAGTAGTGTGACTTAGTGATCAGTTCTACAGTATTAAATGGGAGCATTTTGAGATTTTTATCGCTATACAGCTTACTGGTTTGTTTGTTTTAAATAAATGTAGTTGTCAAATGAGCAAATTTTTGCTAATTTTTTTAAATTATACAATTAATAGTGGAAAATTTAGAAGAATGCATGTTATTGTGGTATCTCAGGCTTTATTAACAAAGAAACAGATGTAATCCTGTTTCTTTAATACCAAAATGCATGAGGCAGTGTCCATCTTGTCATTTCTGGTTTCCCTTCTAGGATGGTGAGTAAGAGTATTGATGACAGATAATCCTGTATTTGAGGCTGAATGTGTGAATGTGTGAATATTTAGCTCTTAATGTGTGAGCTTGTGCAGATTATGAAACTGCTCTGAATTTTTCCCATCCCTGTCGTTCTTTGTAAAGTGGTGACAGTAATCATCACTATAATTGTGTAGTGATTGTGTGGATTAACAAAACAGTAGCTATAAAATGCTTAACATAATATATGGCACCTAGGTGTACTCAGTAAATGTTAGTTATTAATACCATCATTATAATCTATGAATTTTTCAGACCAATATACTTTTCCTAGTGTCACCTTGTTTAGTTTGTCTTACAGTCTAATAATTGCAGAGGGATGAAAGTGTAACTGATGAGGGATGAAACTACCAATACACAGCACTGATAAGGTCATAGTGGGCAGGTATTGGTCTTCTGGGGCAAGAGTCAGGGGAATCTGGCAGTAAACTTTGCTTGAAACATGGAGAGAGGATTAGGAAGAAAGCCTGTAAGAGGAATGATTACTTTTTCTAATACTAATATTTCCATCTCCAATTTGTTCATCTCTCTGGAGTCAGATGATTTCCCTTGTGGCTCAGCTGGTAAAGAATCTGCCTTCAATATGGAGATCTGGATTCGATCCCTGGGTTGGGAAGATCCCCTGAAGAAGGGAAAGACTACCCATTCCAATATTCTGGCCTGGAGAATTCCATGGATGTCCATGGGGTCTCATAGAGTCAGATACAAGTGACCGACTTTCACTTCACTTCACTTCACTGGAGTCAGAATAGCCTTTCTAATAAGAAAAATTCCTTTCTCTTCCTCCAGATCTTTCATTCGTGTCCCATGTCTGGACTCATGGAACCCAACCTCTTTCATAGTATATCATGTTGGTTCTTAATGATCTTGCCTTATTTGCCCATCCTTTTCCACCATCTTTTACTTCTTTTCCCTTAATCTGTGGTTTACTCTACCTTTTCCTCACTTATTTTTTCCCAAATTGTGAACTATGTAGAGTTTTTTAAACACATCACAGATTCTCTTGCCACTGTGTTTTGCAGGAGTGATTCCTTCTGTCCAGAGTGAACTCTTTTTTCTTTTGATATGCTAATTACTTACTACAAGTCTCACTTCAAAGATGATGCTTCTCTTAATCCTCACAGACTCCAAAGGTAGATGTAGACACTTTGTTCCACTGTGCTATGAAGAGTCCTCCATCATGGTAATTATCATGATACATCTCTGTCTTTCCCACTACAATATATTCCCACTACAATAATCACAGAAGGGACTGTGATTGTCAACTCTACCACACACTTTCCCCAGGACTTGCTCATACATTTAAGCCTCACAGTTTCACAAAAATCTTTTTATGCACGTAGAGGATAACTATTGTCACATTTTATAACTGACGTATAGTTATTAAATGGCTTCACTAAAGACTTATAGCTAGAAATAAAATGGGAGACCTAGGATTTATATAAAGGATTTTTGGATCCAAGATTGTTTTTGCCATTGATGAAATATTAAATTATAGTAAAACCTTAGATATTTAGTCAGTAGTAACTATATTCAAATATTAATGTTTTGTTCTATGATAAAAAAAAACCCACATCTTTTTAAAGGTGCTCTTGATCACTTCCCTAGTAGCTTAGCTGGTAATGAATCCACCTGCATTGCAGGGGACCCTGGTTTGACTCCTGGGTCGGGAAGGTCTGCTGGAGAAGGGATAGACTATCCACTCCAGTGTTCTTGAGCTTCCCTGATAGCTCAGGCAGTAAAGAATCTGCCTGCAATGCAGGAGACCTGGGTTCGATCCTTGGGTTGGGAAGATATCCTGGAGAAGGGAGCGGTTACTCATTTCAGTATTCTGGCCTGGAGAATTCCACGGAGTATACAGTTCATTGAGTCCCAAAGAACTGGACACAACTAAGTGATTTTCACACCTCACTTCAACTCTTGCCTAGTACTAGGACTGTATTCTTTTCACCTGCTGGTAATCAACATATAGTAAGCATTAAAGTATATTAATGGGTTTCTTTATGTGTGTCTCTTGGGCTAGAGTCCTCAGTTTGGCTCAAATAAAACTCTTTCCTACTCCTATTATAGATTGTCTGTTGGCTATTTGTGTGGACCAATGTGTGGTTTACCTTGATTATCAAGGGCAATCTTTGATATTGACCTGCAGATAACAACTGATTGGTTAATGACTCCTTTTTTCAACTACTTCAGGTTTGGAGGAATTTTTCTGGATTTCAGTTGTGCAGACATTTAGAAAGATGGGTTGATAGGATATATTATAAAATAAAATGGCATAATTCAGATTAAAAACTAGAACAGAGGGAGCATAAAAGTAATTAATATTATCTTAAGTAAGTTCAGTTCAGTCGCTCAGTCGTGTCCGACTCTTTGCGACCCCATGAACTGCAGCACACCAGGCCTCCCTGTTCATCACCATCTCTCGGAGTTCACTCAGACTCATGTCCATCGAGTCTGTGATGCCATCCAGCCATCTCATCCTTGGTTGTCCCCTTCTCCTCCTGCCCCCAATCCCTCCCAGCATAAGAGTCTTTTCCAGTGAGTCAACCCTTCGCATGAGGTGGCCAAAGTACTGGAGTTTCAGCTTCAGCATCATTCCTTCCAAAGAAATCCCAGGGTTGATCTCCTTCAGAATGGACTGGTTGGATCTCCTTGCAGTCCAAGGAACTCTCAAGAGTCTTCTCCAACACTACAGTTCAAAAGCATCATTTCTTCTGTGCTCAGCCTTCTTCACAATCCCTCTCTCACATCCATGCATGACCACAGGAAAAACCATAGCCTTGACTAGACGGACCTTAGTCGGCAAAGTAATGTCTCTGTTTTTTAATATACTGTCTAGGTTGGTCATAACTTTTCTTCCAAGGAGTAAGTGTCTTCTAATTTCATGGCTGCAGTCACCATCTGCAGTGATTTTGGACCCAAAAATATAAAGTCTGACACTGTTTCCCCATCTATTTCCCATGAAGTGATGGGACCGGATGCCATGATCTTTGTTTTCTGAATGTTGAGCTTTAAGCCAACTTTTTCACTCTCCTCTTTCACTTTCATCAAGAGGCGTTTTAGCTCCTCTTCACTTTCTGCCATAAGGATGGTGTCATCTGCATATCTGAGGTTATTGATATTTCTCCCGGCAATCTTGATTCCAGCTTGTGTTTCTTCCAGTCCAGCGTTTCTCATGATGTACTAAGTAAACTTAAGCTAATAGGAGTTGGTTTAACTCTTATTAGTTAAGATAAACTAATCAGATAAACTATTCAGAGTTACATTTATAAGAAAGCTTGGTAGCCCAGGTGAAAAGTGGATGGACACTAAAGTACACAGTTTTTTGAAAGAAGAAAGCCTATAAGTTTATTTGTTGAGATAACTTCCCTAGGATTATATGGTTGAGGTGATTAATGAGTTCGCTAGATATTATCTGTTCAGTTTAAAGCACTTCTCTTCAGAGGAAGATCTCACAGATAAAATAGCATGTTTATCCATATATCCTCTACTGTATTTGAACTGATGGAAAACAGATGTTAAATTGTCACTTTCAAATGTCCTGGAATTACAGTCAATTGCTCCGGGTTTTGTGAGGACTGAAGTTTGTTCAGTTTTAGAGACTCCTTCTAACAAAAATAATTAAAAATTATGGATATAAAATTGAGTACCAAAGTATATATTTATTTACAATAAAAAGGCATCACAACAAATTACAGATTTGTAAAAGCTAACATATATCGCAAATATTTCTTTCAGTTTGATTTTGGCTTCCACAAGAATATTACTTTTCTTATGTTAAAAAAAAAAGTATTGAGGATCCTTGAGCCAAAGTGGAGAGTGAAGCAGGGAATTTAATCCAACACAATGACTAATAAGTGCTCAGCTATCTGTTTTTTTTTTATTTTTTAGAAAATGATTTGTTGTGGTGGTATACATGTTGTACTCATTCCCATACTATGGTGCTTCATTGTGTTTGTTGCATAAATGAGGTGTCCATTTCAGAGTTTTGGCACCTCCAGTAATTGGGTAGTGGTTTTAATAACAATCAGGTCTGCATTACTGTCAGTGGTCCTGGTGAACATGGAAGGATTTATTGTCCCTTCTTTCCATTATTCTGCTCATGCCGAGGACTGAGATATTCTCTTTCTGGTTCAGAATCATCCCTTGAATGTCCTTTCTAAATAGCACCTGCATGATACCATGAAAACATCTGCTAATATCTTAATCAAAGGAAAAAACTTATTACAGAAAAATCTCATTAGTTTGGAAATTTTCAGGTAAGCTAGTTTCTTATTTGACCTAGCCAAATTTAAGTGAATAAATCCCAAGACTTAGTTTGTCTATTCTTTGGGACAAAGAACTTTTAAGGAAAATTTTTTCCTGTTGGCTCTGAGGCGTTAACTGAAAACAGCAGAAAGTATTAGCCAGAGAAAGTGAAAGTGATAGTGAAGTCTCTCAATAGTGTCTGACTCTTTGCAACCTTGTGAGGCGTAGCCTACCACACTCCTCCATCCACGGGATTTTCCAGGCAAGAGTACTGGAGGGGGTTGCCACTTCCTTCTCCAGAGGATCTTACGGACCCAGGGGTCAAGCCCAGGTCTCCCACATTGTAGGCAGATGCTTTGCCATCTGAGCCACCAGGGGAGTCCTAGTGAACAGACAGCCTTTAGCCAGAGAACAGATAGCCTTTTGTGAAGCCAGTGAAGTGCTTTAAGGTTTAATGTTTAGTGATCTCCATTACCCTGGTGGCAAATGAGTCTTCCCTCGACCCACAGGGCATTTACAGTCTCCTTTGTAATTTCAGTGATGATACTCTTTACTCTTTGTTACTTCTAGACAGCTTTCAACACTTCTCTGTCGTTCATTCTGTTCATTACAAAGCCTTCCTACTTTGTTTTTATTATCACAGTTCAACATTTCGAAACTCTTAATCCTTTCAGATAAAAGGAATTTACATAATTGCTTAGGTAGGTTAACTCAGGAGCAATGTCCAGGACAGCTTCTAAAGATACTCCTTTAACGAATCCTGACTCAGTATTGTTAATATATATATATTTTAAATTTTAGAATTCAGTTCAAATTAGTGTGATAGGAAAAACTTTTAAAATACCTAAATTAGGTGTTCCTCTATTTCTTTAAACTTTTTTTTACTCCTGATAAACAACCAGTTATTTTTGAACCATCTTTAACATATTAATGAAGAAACTAGAAACGTAACTTGACAAAGCTGTGGCAGGCATGGACTATTGGTATTTATGATTGAAAGCTCCTGGAGTAAAGGTCTAGGTAATATCTATCACTTCACATGGTTATAATATTTTTTTCTTATGATCTACTTAATATCTATCACTTCGCATAGTTCAGTTCAGTTCAGCTCAGTAGCTCAGTCATGTCCAACCCTTTGCGACCCCATGAACTGCAGCACGCCAGGCCACCCTGTCCATCACCAACTCCTGGAGTTTACTCAAACTCATGTCCATCGAGTTTGTGATGCCATCCAACCATCTCATCCTCTATCGTCCCCTTCTCCTCCTGCCTTCAATCTTTCCCAGCATCAGGGTATTTTCCAATGAGTCACCTCTTCGCATCAGGTGGCCAAAGGATTGGAGTTTCAGCTTCAACATCAGTCCTTCCAGTGAACACACAGGACTGATCTTTAGGACCGACAGGTTGGATCTCCTTGCAGTCCAAGGGACTCTCAAGAGCCTTCTCCAACACCACAGTTCAAAGACATCAATTCTTCGGCACTCAGCTTTCTTTCTTTATTATTATTTTTTTTTTCAGCTTTCTTTATAGTCCAACTCTCACATACATACATGACCACTGGAAAAACCATAGCCTTGACTAGATGGACCTTTGCTGAAAATGTAATGTTTCTGCTTTTTAACATGCTGTCTAAGTTGGTCATAACTTTCCTCCCAAGGAGTGTCTTTTAATTTCATGGCTGCAATCACCAACTGCAGTGATTTTGAAACCCAGAAGAATAAAGTCAGCCACTGTTTCCACTGTTTCCCCTTCTATTTCCCATGAAGTGATGGGACTGGATGCCATGATCTTCGTTTTCTGAATGTTGAGCTTTAAGCCAACTTTTTCACTCTCCTCCTTCACTTTCATCAAGAGGCTCTTTAATTCTTCTTCACTTTCTGCCATAAGGGTGATGTCATCTGCATGTCTGAGGTTATTGGTTTCTCCTGGCAGTCTTGATTCCAGCTGGTGCTTCTTCCAGCCCAGAATTTCTCATGATGTACTTTGCTTAGAAGTTAAATAAGCAGGGTGACAATATACAGCCTTGACATATTCCTTCTCCTATTTGGAACCAGCCTGTTGTTCCATGTCCAGTTCTAACTGTTGCTTCCTGGCCTGCATACAGGTTTCTCAAGAGGCAGATCAGGTGGTCTGGTATTCCCAACTCTTTCAGAATGTTTCACAGTTTATTGTGATCCACACAGTCAAAGGCTTTGGCATAGGCAATTAAGCAGAAATAGATACATTGTTTTTTCTTGTGATGAGAACTTTCCCGATTTATTCTCTCAGCAACTTTCAAATATACAGTACAGTATTATTGGTCACCATGCTAGACATTACATACCAGAACTGATTTATTTTATAACTGGAAGTTTGTACATTTTGATCACCTTCACCCATTTTGCCCACCCCTACAATATGCCTCTGACAATCAGTAATCTGTTTTGTATTTCTATGAGTTTTTTCCTTAAAGATTCTACATTTAAAGTGAGACAATACAATGTCTTTCTCTTTCTGACTTATTTCACTTAGCATAATGCCCTCAGGGCACATCCATGTTGTTGCAAATGGCAGTTTCTTTCTTTATGATGACTAAACTTTATTATTTTTATGGCTGAAAATAAAATAATATATATATTAAAATATATAAAATAAGATAATACATACATAAAATAATAAAAATAATATATTAATATCACATTTTAAAAGATCTATTCCTTTTAGGTGGGTACTTAGGTTGCTCCCAGGTCTTGACTATTGTAATAATGTTGCAATGAACATAGGGATACAGGTATTTGTTCAAGACAGTGATTCCTTTTCCTGTGGATAAATACTCAGCAGTAGAATTATTAGATAATGTGGTAGTTCTATTTTTAACTTTTTGGAGAATCTCCATATTGTTTTCATAGTGACAGCACCAATTTACTAATTTATATTCCCACCAACAGTACACAGGGTTCCCTTTTCTCCACATCCTCAACACTTGTTACTTCTTATCTCTTTGATAATTGCCATTCTAAGGTATGAGGTGCAGTAGTTTGCTGACACTACTTTGCCAACTAAGGTCCGTCTGGTCAAGGCTGTGGTTTCTCAAGTAGTCATGTATGGATGTGAGACTTGGACTATAAAGAAAGCTGAGCACCGAAAAATTGATGTTTTTGAACTGTGATGTTGGAGAAGACTCTTGAGAGCCCCTTAGACTGCAAGGAGATCCAACCAGTCAATCCTAAAAGAAATCAGTCCTGATTATTCATTGGAAGGACTGATGCTGAGGGTGAAACTCCAATACTTTGGCCACCTGATGCAAAGAACTGACTCATTGGAAAAGACCTTGGTTTTGGAAAAAGATTGAAGGCAGGAGGAGAAGGGGGTGACAGAGGATGAGATGGTTGGATAATATCACTGACTCGATGGACATGAGTTTGAGCAAGCTCCAGGAGCTGGTGATGGACAGGGAAGCCTGGCGTGCTGCAGTCCATGGGGTCACAAAGAGTTGGACATGACTGAACAACTGAACTGAACTGAAGGTGTGAGGTGATATCTCAGTGTGATTTTGATTTTCATTTCCCTGATGATTAGTTATGTTGTTTCGTATACCTGTTGGCTATCTGTATGTCTTTTTTGGAAAACTATTCAAATCCATTTGTTGTTGTTGTTTAGTCTCTAAGTCATGTCCAACTCTTTGCTACCCTATGGACTGTAGCCTGCTAGGCTTCTCTGTCCTTTGGATTTTCCAGGCAAGAATACTGGAGTGTGTTGCTATTTCCTTCTTCAGGGGATCTTCCTGACCTGGGGATTGAACTCACATCCCCTGCATTGGCAGGTGAATTCTTTACTATTGAGCCACCAGGGAAGCCCTTTGTTTAAATCCTCTGCCCATTTCTAAATCAAATTGTTTGCCTTTTGCTCTTGAGTCATACTGGAGAAGGACATGACAACCTACTCCAGTATTCTTGCCTGGGAAAACCCATGGACAGAGGAGCCTGGTGGGCTACAGTCCATGTGGCCTCAAGAGTCAGACAAGACTTACTGACTAAACCACATTAAGTCATATAAGTTTTTTATATGTTTCAGATATTAATCCCTACAGATATATAATTTTCAAATATTTCTCCCATTTTTCAGCTTACCTTTTCAGTTTGTTGATGGTTTCTGTATCTGTGCAAAAGCTTTTTAGTTTGATTTAGTCCCATTTATATGTTTTTTGCCTTTGCTTTTGGTGTCAAATTCAAAAAATTATTACCAAGACCAACGTCAAGGAACTTACCAACTGCTTTCTTGTATATGAATTATGATTTCTGGTCTTATGTTAAATCTTCAATCCATTTTGAATTAATTTTTGTGTATGGTGTGGAATAGTAGTCTAGTTTTATTCTTTTGCATTTGGCTGTCCAGCTTTCACGATATCATCTGTTAAAGAGATTGTCCTTTATACATTTATAGTCTTGGCTTTTTTGTTGTAAGTTAATTGACCATACTCATATGGATTTATTTCTGAGCTCTCTATTCTGTTCCACTGATGCATGTGTCTGCTTTTATGACAGTAACACACTGTTTTGATTACTAGCTTTGAAATATAGTTTGAAATTAGGGATGTGGTACTTCCACCTTTATTCTTTCTCTGGATTGCTTTGGCTATTCAGGTTTTTTCTTTTTGTGTGTATGTGTGATTCCATACAAATTTCTAAGTTATTTGTTTCAAAGACTTTAAAAATGCCACTAGAATTTTGATAGGGATTGCATTTAATCTGTAAATTGTTTGGGGTTGTTAAAAATTTTAATAATATTAATTTTTTCAAGTCATGAGCATCAGATATATTTCTTCTTATTTCTAAGTTCTTTAGTTTCTTTCTTTAATGTTTTACAGTTTTCAGTGTAACAGATTTTTCATTACTGTAATTATATTTATTCCTAGGTATTTTATATAACATAAATGGGAATTTTAAAAATGTCTTTTTCAAATAGTTTATTATTAGTGTATAGAATTAATAGCTGATTTTTGGATACTGATTTTTTATTCTGTAACTTTATGGAATTTGATTTTTTTTTCCTTATAGGAGTCTAGTGAAGTCTTTAGAATTTGTTATATATAATATTGTGTCATCTGCAGATAATGACAGTTTTACTTCCCTTTTGATTTATATGCCTTTTTATTCTTCTTTTTTTTTTTTGCTTAATTTCTCTGGTAGGACTTCAGTACCACGTTGAATAAAAGTGGCAAGAGTGGGTATACTTGTCTTCCTGATTTTGAGGAAAAGTTTTCAGCTTTTCACTGTTGAGTATAATATTAGCCATGCGCTTGTCATATATAGCCCTTATTATATTGAGATATGTCCTCTCTATACACACTGTTGAGATTTTTATTGTCAAGAATTGATTTTGTCTTATTTTTCTTCTGTGTCTATTGAGATTATCAAGTAACTTTATCCTCCATTCTTTTAAATGTGGTGTATCACATTGATTGATTTGAGGATGTTGGACTATCCTCATATTTCTGGAGTAAATTACAATTGATAATGATATGTGTACTATTAATATATTATTGAATTTGGTTTGTTAATAGTTTTTGAAGATTTTTTCATCTGTGTTCATCAGGGATATTGGCCTCTGGTTTTTTGTTTTTGTTTTTTTCTTGTGGTGTCCTTGCCTGGTTTTGGTATCACGGTAATGTTGGCATCATAAAATGTAAACTGTTTTAAGAATACAGAAGTTGATGACTATTATATAAATTTACCTCAAGCATTATTATTTTGATCTATTGAAGGCTGTCCCTTTGATCTGTAAGAGACTGAGAAAGATGAGTCAATGCTTGCTGTTATTAATATGTTGCTCTCTATTTTTCCCTTATGTATTTGTAGCATTTTTATATATATTGGTGTTATTTATATGATATACAGATAATAACTTTAATATTCATTGAAAATTATGTTTTTTAAGAATAAAGAAGTCTTTTAAATTTTCATTTAATAGTTTTTGCTTTGAATTAAAACTTATTTAATATCAAATTACTTGTATTTACCTTTGCCCAGCCTTTTATTTTCAGTGATTTTGAATCACTGTTTTTTTTTTAAGTATGTATTATGCATAGGACATAATTTTTTCCTGATTCTTTCTGAAATCATTTTTAATTTAATAGATAAACAGCCTCTTACATTTATAATTATGGATAGTATGTTTGACATTATATCTGTATTTTACCTTTTTAAAATTTATTTATTTTAGCCTTAAATTTTAAGATTTTTCACTATATAGTGTACATTAAAATTTTTTTGAGGGTGTTATTTACTTTGTTATTAATAATTTGAAAGATTTATATTTTAGTGAGTGGTCATTTTTAAAACCATACCTCATAGAATCTTCACGATCCTCTGCTTTTCTGCTCATGTGTGCTCAGTTACTCAATCATGACTGACTCTTTACAACCCCATGGACTCTAGTGTGCCAGGCTCCTCTGTCCATGGCATTTTCCAGGCAGGAATACTGGAACAGGCTGCCATTTCCTATTCCATTTCCTATCCCTGATCCAGGGATCAAACCGAGGTTTTTTTTGTCTCCTGCATTGGCAGGTGCGTTCTTTACCACTGTGCCACCTGGGAAGCTGCTTTTTAGTTTCTGTTGACTTCACTTGATCAATGAGAAGATTATTACTATTATTTTTTTCTATCATCCTCTTTCTCTGTTTCCAAATTTGTTCGTATTTATAACTTTCATACTTAATTTACCAGCTTTAACTTGTGTATTTGACCCTAGATATAAATAATATTAACAACACTTTAAACTTTATTTTCCATTCATCTTGATATATTTTTCTTATATTCTAATTGCTTTATTGTTATTTCAGCATATCTGTGGTTTCTGTTTTATGTATATGTGTGTGTTACTTGCAATTTCACCATCATTTCTATGATACTTTAATTTTCCCTCTTTATTAAACACTATCAATGACACTTCCTTTCTGTCATTACGTTATCTTAGTGCTGTTTTTTCATAACTTTTCTTTGCACTATAGAAACATTGTCTTATGAGTAATTTTTTTGCTTACTTCTCCTCCATTTTTTGGTCATGAACTGTCTTAGCAAATATCTGATGCTGTGTCTTGTTTGATTTCACATCTTTGGAAAGAGTTCTTCCCTTCCTAGCTATTTGTAGGATAGAGAAGATGCCAGAACACGGTTGAAAGCTAGCAGGGAGTTTTTTCTTTGTTGCCTAGGAATTTGTTACATGGATTCCTTTAACCTTGACTTCTCCCCACCCGAAGGAATGATGAAGCTTTGGACTTTTAATGCTATTTCTTTTTACTTTGCTAATCACCAATAGATAAATTTGTACAAATGTACATATGAGCCTTATTGATGTGATTCTTCTTCCAGAACTATCTTATTGTTCTCAAAACCAAACTACTTTCTTGAAAGCTCATACTGCCAATCTGCTCAGCCCTTTCCATTGCTGGAAATAAGGAATTTTAGTTTTTAAAAGGAAAAGAGAAGTTTTTAATCTTGGATTGTTTGCTTTTCTGAGATTAGCAGCACTATGTATTTTCCCTCCACACTTTTATGAACTAGTATTTGATCGTCAAGGCTTTTAATAGTAATTTCATCTATTTTTTGACTTGTGACTTTACTGATAGTTGCCTCTGATTTTTGTTAAATATGAATACACATTTCTATTTCTTATTCTTCTTATTGCATTTAAGTGACTTCTAAGAGGTGAAGGGAGACAGATTCTAAGTTTGCCTTTTGAAATTGGTAGAGTCTCATATCTCCTTCTATATTCAACCTGTGATGAAGGGAAATGTCGGTGGTCATGTTTTTACCACATGTGTTCCCCTGCTTGTGATTGGTTGGATATGGGAAAAGCAACTTTCTCAAGGCAGAAAATCAATTACAATGGGTTGAGTCAATCAGATTTTTCAAGAATTTGAACTAATACTGTAATTAGACACTTGAGATGAAGGATCATAGAGATCCAGCTGAGTTAGCCATTCTGAGCAAAAACACAGATAAGAGAAGAATGTGGAGAGCAAAGTGGGTAAGCAAAGGAAAAGAGACATAATATCAAAGAATTACTGTGATTTCCAAAAGATAGAAAAAGTGTCCTATTTCTAGTCCCTTGGACTGGCTACAATATGTCATATTCTTCAGTTATGTGAGATCTCTGTTTTTCTACTATACCACTCTTGATTTGTATAGTAGGTTCAGAATGTCTTTGTTATTTGCAACAAAGAATAAAAAGTACAAGTTGTCCACTTTACTGGCATAGAGTTGCTTGTAGTAGTCTCTTATGATCCTTTTTTATTTCTGGGGTGTCTGTTGTAATGTCTCCTTTTTCATTCCTAATTTTATTGATTTGAGCCTTCCTCTTTTTTTTTTTTTTTTGATGAGTCTGATTAAGGTTTATCAATTTTGTTTATCTTTTCAAAGAATCAGCTTTTGGTTTCTCTGGTCTTTTCTACATAGTAGTTGGACTTCCTTGGTGGCTCAGACAGTAAAATGTCTGTCTATGATGCGGGAGACCTGGGTTTGATCTCTGGGTTGGGAAGATCCCTTGGAGCAGGAAATGGCAATCCACTCCAGTACTATTGCCTGGAAAATCCCATGGACAGAGGAGCCTGGTAGGCTACAGTCCATGGGGTCGCAAAGAGTTGGACATGACTAAGCGACTTCATGTTCACGTTTCTACATGTAAAAAAAAATGAAATTATAACTTTCTTTAATACCATACACAAAAATAAACTCAAAATGGATTAAAGACCTAAATGTAAGACCAGATATTAGGTTAGTGCAAAGGTAATTACAGTTTCAGACTATGAATTTTATATCATTATAACTAGGCTCAAACACAACTTTATTAGTCAACATAGGAACCATTATAATCAACACAATTTTGTCAACAAGAAATGTTTATTTTTTCTTCTAGCATAAAATTCTGTACTTCAGAATTTGACAAACTCTTAGAAAGCATTTTCTGCCTCCTGCTGGTTGTGGAAGCCTTTTCTCTGCAAAATGTTGTTGAGATACTTGAAGAAGTGGTAGTCCATTGGTGGGAGGTCAGGTGAATATGGTGAATGGGGCAAAACTTTGTAGCCCAATTCATTCAACTTTTGAAGCTTTGGTTGTGTGACATGTGGTCAGGGCATTGTTGTGGAAAAAAATTGGGCCCTTTCTGTTGACCTGTGCTCGTTACAGGTGTGGTTTTTGGTGCATTTCATTGATTTGCTGAGTATATTTCTCAGATGTAATGGTTTCACCAGGATTCGGAAAGCTGTGCTGGATTAGAAGTGTAGCAGACCACCAGTGACCATGACCTTGTTTTGCTGCAAGTTTGGCTTTGGGAAGTGCTTTGGAGCTTCCTCTCCATCCAACTACTGAACTGGTCATTGCCAGTCATCATATAAAAGCCACTTTTAATTTCATGTCACAATCCAGTCAAGAAATTGTTTGTTGTTGTTGCATAGGATAAGAGAATACTTCAAAACAATGATTTTTTTGATTTTCAGTTAGCTCATGAGGCACCCACTTATCAAACTTTTTTCACCTCTCCAGTTTGCTTCAAATGCTAAATGACCACAGAAGGGTCTACGTTGAGTTCATGGACAACTTCTCAGGTAGTTTTAAGAGGATCAGCTTTGATGATTGCTCTCAATTGTTTATTGCCAACTTCCAATGGCTGATCACTGTGCTCCTCATCTTCAAGGCTCTTGTCTCCTTTGCAAAACTTCTTGAATCACAATGGCACTGTCTGTTCACTAGTAGTTCCTGGGTCAAATATGC
Source organism: Neotragus pygmaeus (assembly GCA_006410875.1). Taxonomy (NCBI): domain Eukaryota; kingdom Metazoa; phylum Chordata; class Mammalia; order Artiodactyla; family Bovidae; genus Neotragus; species Neotragus pygmaeus. Next base: position 7,567 of record SJYV01052002.1, on the reverse strand, counting down.
TGTTGCTGTTTTGAGTTGTCTCTATTGCATTATGATCCATTTTGAACTCCAATAAAAAAGACACTCAAATTTGCTTTATGTCTAACATCATTTCTGTAGTCTAAATATAAAATAACCAGCAAATAGTAAGTCATTAGCAAAAAAATAGAGGAATGTGCATGAAAATGATGCATAACAAAACTACATTTATTTAAGAATGTATTCCAATATCAAAGGGCAAAGTTCAACAATGCAAAGCTACAATTACTTTTACAGCAACCTAATATAAAACTCTTAGAGGAAAACATTGGCAGAACTCTCTTTGACATAAATCACAGCAATATCTTTTCTGTGCTGTCTCCTAGATTAATAGAAATAAAAGCAAAAATAAACAAATGGGACCTAATGAAACTCAGCCTTTGCATTGCAAAGGAAACCATAAGCAAAATGGAAAAGAAACAGCCCACAGAATGGGAGAAAATATTTGCAATTGATGTGACTGACAAGGGATTAGTCTCCAAAATTTACAACCAGCTTGTGTGGTCCAATATAAAGCAACAACAACAACAAACTCAACCAAAAAACTAGCAGAAGACCTAAATAGACATTTCTCCAAAGAAGACATACAAATGGCCAAGTGGCATATTTAAGATGTCAACATTGCTAAATATTACAAAAATGCAAATCAAAACCACAATGAGATACCATAATACCATCTCACAGCTATCAGAATGACCATCATCAAAAAAATCTATAAATAATAAATGCTAGAGAGGGTGTGGAGAAAATGGAAGCCTTCTTCACTGTTGGTGGGAATATAAGTTGGTACAGGCACTGTGGAGAACAGTGTGGAGGTTCCTTAAGAAACCAAAAATAGAGCTATCACATGATCTAGCAACCCAACTCCTAGGCATCTATCTGTAGAAAAACATGGTTTGAAAGGTACATGCACCCCAATGTTTGTTGCAGCACTGTTTATAATAGCCAAGACAAGGAAGCAACCTAAATGTCCATTGTCAGATTAATGATGGATAAAGAAGGTGTGGTACATATATACAGCAGAATATTTTACAGCCATTAAGAAGAATGAAATAGTACTGCTTGCAGCAATGTGGTTGGTCCTGGAGATTGTCATACCAAGCAAATTAAATCAGACACAGAAAGAAAGTATCATATGATATTGCTTATATGCAGAATCTTAAAAAAAAAGATACAAATGAACTTATTTACAAAATAGAAATAGACTCACAGAAAACCAACTTACAGTTATGAGGGGGAAAGTGTTGCAGGGAGGGATAGATTAGGAGTTTGGGATTGATGTGTACACACTTCTATATTTAAAATAGGTAACGAACAAGGACCTGTTGTACAGCAAAGGGAACACTGATCAGCATTCTGTAATAACCTAAATGGAAAAAGAATTTGAAAAAAAATTGCCTAATAGGTAATTTTTATATGTCCAGTGTTTGTACTGACAGCACTTAAGTTAGACTTCTGAAAATTAAAACAACATGGAATATACACTGGAATAATGGTTCATATAATGGAATTTTTTTGCCCTTATAGACAAATTCTTAGAAATATCTGTCTATAGACTGAGGACTTTTAAAGAGTAAAGGCATATCATATATAGTCCATGTTAATAAGAATTCATGCCAGAGAGGGCATGTTGATTTGGTGTGAGACAGTAAGATAATTAGTGCAGTAAATTAATAGAGCACACAAGTGACAATACTGTATCCAAAGCAATTTATTGGTGTTAATATTTTCATTTGCAGATGTACAAAGTTCACCCATTGAAATGGATGTTTTAATATATACTATAAATTGTTTCTGAGTTTGCACATTTAAAAAAATTAACTCTCATTTAGTTAAATTTGTGTGAGGGCTGGAGAGAACCTTTCCCTCTTAACCTTGTGTAATTGAGTATTTATGTTTTATATGTAGCAAAGTAAGCACTGCCAGGACCATGGGCAGAACTGTGAAGGGTTACTTGTCTTGTGGTGTCTTCAGACTTCCCTTTACTTACATTTGCTTTACTGGAGAGCCGACTTTCCTTTTTGTTGCCTTAACTGTTTAAGGCTTAGACTCTTTCTCTTTCATAGGCTACTCTTACTGTAGTATGTAAAATCTGTTGGTACTAAGATTTAAAGAACTGTTAAAAATGCTTTATTCTTAATATTATGAATATCCTTTTAAACCTTGCAAAGAACTTTCATATACTCTGGATCATTTAATCACCACTACTGCTCTGTAAAGAAGACAGCATCTCAACTTTATGAATAATGAAAGCAAAACTCAGATACTAAAACTGGGCTTCAGGTCTCTAAACTCTGACTTTCCATAGTTACAGCTGTCTTAAGAGAATATAATGTTTGCAGAGAAAAAAAATCTTAAGCTAGGAGAATGAGTTTCTGATTGTGGAATTTCTAGTATCATTTGTCTTCAGTGAACTGACTGTCTCTGCTTAACCATTTCATTCTCTCTGTGCTCATAGCTCATGGAGACAGTATAGGAACTGACAGACGACTGCATTGAAGGCATGAAAATCCAATGTAAAGAGGACAAAGGAGATGTCATTTAATTTAGAGAACAATAACCCTCTGTACTAAAGGACTGCCTGCCAATACAGGAGTCACAGAGACGGGGTTCAATCCCTGGGTCAGGGGGATCCCCTAGATAAGTCACTGGTTACACACTCCAGTATTCTTGCCTAGGAAATCCCGTGGACAGAGGAGCCTGGTGGGGTCACAAAGAGTCAGACATGAATGAGCAACTGAACACACACACACACACACATAATAATTAAGGCAACATGGTATGGTGGAAAGAAGATGGGGTTTGAAATGCTGAACACATAGGATTTGAGTCTAATTCCAGATCTGTCACCTACTAGCTATGTGGCTTTCAAGACATTCTTTCATAAGACTATTGAGAGAATTCATTGAAAAATATATGAAATTAAAATAATGGCAACCATTTATTGAACTCTAACTGTTTCCTTAATTTGTACCTACAACCATGGGCTAGGTACTGTTGTTATCAGAATTTAATAAATGGAAAAACTAAGGCTAAATAATTTTACCAACATACCCAAATTCACTAGTTTGTAATCTGTGGAACCAAGGGGCATACCCAAGTGCTCCTGCTCCTGCTGTTTGTTCTACATAGTACATCATACTTAGTACTTGGTACTTTTCTCATGCAAGTGTTCAGTCACCAAGTTGTAACTGGCTCTTTGTGACCGCATGGACTATGACATGCCAGGCCTTCCTGTCCCTCGCCATCTCCTTGAGTTTGCCCAAGTTCATTTTCATTGAATTGGTGATGCCATCCAACCATCTTATTCCCTGTCAGCCTCTTCTTCTGCCTTCAGTCTTTCCCAGCATCAGGGTCTTTTCCAATGAGTTGACTCTTTGTATCAGGTGGCCAAAGTATTGGAGCTTCAGCTTCAGCCTCAGTCCTTCCAGTGAGTTTTCAGGTTGGATTTCTTTTAGGATTAACTGGTTTGATTTTGCTGTCCAAGGGACTCTCAAGAATCTTCTCTGGCACCACCATTCAAAAGCATCAATTTTTTGGTGCTCAGCCTTCTTTATGGTCCAACTCTCACATCTGTACATGGCTAGTGGAAAGACCGTAGCCTTGACTACATGGACCTTTGTTGGCAAAGTGATGTCTGCTTTTTAATGCACCATATAGGTTTGTCACTGTCTAGGTTGCTGCCATGAAATTAGCTGATTACTTCTTGGCAGGAAAGCTATGACAAACCTTTCCTGTAGTGATCAACATTTGCAGTGATGGCTGGAGAGGACATCTGTTGTTTGGTCTGTCCAGAGACACTTTCCCCCTTCCATTAACAGCATTTCACTTCTGTTGGAAAACGAGCTGTTAGTCACTTCAACTGATGGAACTGTCATCTAGCCACAGGAATTAGTACAAAGGGTGGGCTTGTGACTTAAGTAAGGCCAATCAGAACATGTCTTTGTGTTATGTATGAGATAGTGAGAAGTCTTCTAGTTCTTTAGGATTGGTATTGCAGGATAATTTAATATTCTAGAGGCTGAATAAAAATTGATAATGTAAGCCATGCTCCCTACACAGATTTGGAGAAAGTCACCTAAACTAAGAGAATATGAGGTCAATACAGAGAGAAACTAAATGGGGAATGAAAAAAGTCCTAATGATAGAAGTTCCTGAATCAAATTACATACAGTTTAGGAAGCCAATATAACTCCCTCATTTGTGTGAACTAATTTGATTTGGATTTCTGTTACTTACAACTGAAAGTAAAAAAGAAAGCATAAAAAGTCATCAGTTACTGCTTTTTGAAATATAGAGTAAAAGTGTTCTCTATTGTAATAAACTTCTATTATAAGGGTTTAAAATAAAATAATTTTGTACTTAAAGAGGAAAATTTAATTATATGAAAATCTTCAGTCATAATTTCTGAGAGGCTGCAAAATGAAGTATCCATTTATTTTAAGGATTTTATGAAAATATGGTTTAGTAGTCAGTGATAGTGTGATTTACTATGAGAATTTTCTAAAACACAAGGGAAAACTATTACTGAGTGGTTTGACACTTAAAAAAATATATTATATATTTCATTCTTCTTGGAAACCTCTTTCTCCAAATACTCAAACGTCTCTCTCTTATACTTCATTCATGTGTCTGCTCCATTTCACAGTCAGGCTTTCCCTGACTCTCCTCTCTAAAAAGTACCTTACTTACTTTTTACCCTCTTCCTGTCTTACTTTTTATTACATGGAATATGTAACTACTTCACACTATGCTCTTTATATGTTGATTTATTTGTTTATCACTATTTTCTACACTAGAAAGAAGCTCCATGAGAATGTGGAATTTGTATCAATATTATTAATAAATGAATTTCTTTTTAGGTATAATTTACTATGAAACTTACGTGTGGCAAATAAAAAATAGCAAAGACAGCCTGTTGCCACCAAAATCTTGGCTTTTTGTGTCCGGTGAAGCCAAATAAAGAATACAGAGACAGCATGGAGGAAATAGAAAGTTAAATCCTCAGCTGGCAGAGGGGATAACACACAAAGGCTCCTGCCTGAAGAACTGTGCCTCCTTCCATGAGGAATCTGGGGGATTACACAGATGCGGGCTAGCATTCAGGGATCGGTGATAAAGAATAAAGGCATAAGGATCGTGTATTCTTCTTCTTGCATTGTTTCAAGAACAGTCATAGGTTGGCATCAGGTAGCCCAGAAATTGAGTCTGGCAGTCCTGTGGCCCGATAATTGCTTCCATTGTCTTTTTTGTGCCACACTGTGCCTTCTTTCTATAACGCAAAAGGAGAAAAACTACAAGAGGTGGTCTGCTAAGAGAGTGTTGTAAAGGTGAGCACCAGATACAAGATGTGATTAGTATAGAGTCAAAGGATAATAGGTGCAAAATGGGCTCATGCAGAGTAGGGGGTGAAAAGCAAACTTAGTTATGGACAACAGATTGTGTTAGTCACTCGCTCAGTTGTGTCTGACTCTTTGCAACTCCGTAGACTGTAGCCTGCCAGGCTCCTCTGTCTGTGAAATTCTGGAGTGGCAAGAATACTGGAGTGGGTTGCCATTCCCTTCTCCAGGGGATCTTCCCAGTTCTAGGATAGAACCTGAGTCTCCTGCATTGCAGGGAGATTCTTTACCATCTGAGCAGACAACAAATTAGGAACAGTTAAAGTTAAAAGTAGGAGTGATGAGGCCTGCTCATTGTTCTATCTTTGTTCTCAGGAAAGAAAAGAAAACTCCTCTTTTTTCCTTTACAGTAAACAAGACTGCCTAACTAGCTTTGAAGAAAATTTCATCCTTCTCTTTAGGGGACATGCTGAATCAATATTTCTCAGTCTTTACCTTGCACTTGGGAGTGGTCATGTGATAAATTGGTATATGAACACTAGTGCTCAGGCCTGGTCCATATCATCATCCTAGTGTGTTTAGGATATTTATGGGTTACACTTATTGTTTTCAAGTCTGACTAGTAGTCCTTCTCCTTCCTAAAGAATCCCAGTTTAGACACATTTTATAGATGCTGCATGGCATGGTAGGGCTTTTCTTCTTCCATAGCACATGGAAGATAAGTCCTGTGACTCTGCAAGTCTCACACCACAGATTGTGTAAGCCACAAGAAGGAAGAGTCTTTGATCCTTGAGTTGCCACATGGGAGGGAGCTGCTAATCTGCCCACTTTAGATTTAGAGCAAGAGAAGAATTTGTTTTGTGCCTGAGCTGTTATAAGTTGTTGATTTGTTTATTATAGCAATTTGAGTACTCTAATGCAAGAATCTAAAAGTCAAATTGCTAATATTCTGAATATATAAATTAGGAAGCTTAAATGCTTATTTTTAACTGATACAAGCACAATTTAACTTTCTAATTGTGCATTATTTTAAAAGGCTTACTGAATCAAATCAAGTATGATATTCCACTATTTCATGATTTCTTTTATTATGCCAGTGTTGTTAGTTAGTAAAAATCAACTCAGAGTCCTAATAACTTGAGTCTGGACTGCCTGTTCCCACAGGGATGGTTAATTTGACTATTCTACTATGGAACATTCTATGTGCATGTAGGAAAATATTATATGATTGGCTGGAATAATTTGATTACTGTATGTTCACCAACTGGAAAGTCTAGTCATAATATCCTTATTGTCTTCATTTTGTCCCTTGATAACCAATTCATGAAACCAATCAAGCTGAATCAAATTTTTCTGGAAGGCAAAAGTCTTGCAAACTGTCTCTGACACCATCTGCTGCACAAAGAAGGAAAATATGGTGCACTAATTGGTATGTTGTGAAATAGCCAAGGGACTGAATGATGATGGTTTTGGAGTCAGTGGATATCTGCAAAGTCTCAAATTCTGACAGATATTAGAGAGTTCATGGTGTCTGGCCCTAGAGAAATAGAACTTCTTTTCTGAAGCTTGACTTGCTGCCCTCTGCCATTGTGGTCACCAGTAAAAGCGAAAGTGTTAGTTGCTCAGTTGTGTCCAACTGAAGCTTGACTTGCTGCCCTCTGCCATTGTGGTCACCCAGTAAAAGTGAAAGTGTTAGTTGCTCAGTTGTATCCAACCTTATAGACCGGATAGTCACCCAGACAAGCAAAGCGTATTTCTTTTAAGCAATTATATACACCTTAAATTTTAAAGTGAATGTATGCTTACTGAAATTGTGCCCAAAGACTGCAGAATTGCATCTTGAAAGGTAAAGTATCCTTTATCCCCTCTTTGATTCTTTGCAGGTGTGCTTTATGTGTGCTCAGTCATGTCTGACTCTTTGCGACCCTGTGGACTGCAGCCCACCAGGCTGCTCTGTTCATAGGATTTTCCAGGCAAGAAAACTGGTATGGGTAGCCATTTCCTTCTCCAGGGATCTTCCTGACCCAGGCGTCGAACCTGGCCAAACTACATGTTTGTAGTTAGCCACTACTAAAAATTGTTTGTTTTTGGTCTCTGCTTTTTGTTTTTGAATATTTTCACAAGAGTCTGATGACCTTGACACTTTGTTCATCTTTTGAAGTCACTGAAATATTGGTTTGGAGCTCTGTGTTGGGAAGCAGTTTTTTTTT
>SJYV01051990.1:13156-23874 GCA_006410875.1 Neotragus pygmaeus | reverse complement strand
ATCTGAGGTTAGTGATATTTCTCCTGGCAATCTTCATTCCAGGTTGTGCTTCTTCCAGCCCAGCGTTTCTCATGGTGTACTCTGCATATAACTTAAATAAGCAGGTGACAATATACAGCCTTGATGTACTCTTTTCCCTATTTGGAACCAGTCTGTTGTTCCATGTCCAATTCTAACTGTTGCTTCCTGACCTGCATATAGATTTCTCAAGAGTCAGATCAGGTGGTCTGGTATTCCCATCTCTTTCAGAATTTTCCAGTTTATTGTGATCCACACAGTCAAAGGCTTTGGCATAGTCAATAAAGCAGAAATATGTATATTTTTTTCTGGAACTCTCTTGCTTTTTCCATGATCCAGCAGATGTTGGCAATCACTAGGTTAAATCTAGTGTATCAGCTGTACTCTTCATGTTATTGACCAATTTAAGTGTTGAATCTGTGTATCCTGATTTTGTAACTCAGTGTTTTTTCTACTACTAATAAGAACTAATATTTACTCAGTTACTACTCTATTAACCTGTTTCCTTTATTATAAACAGAATAATGTCATTACCTCATTTGGAGGGTTGTAGTGAGGGATTAAATAAGGTATTTTGCACTTGGAATGGTTCCTTGTGCATAGTAAGTGCTCAAAAAAATTTAATTGCTTTCTTATTTTCCAGCCTTGGAAGGCTTCTCTTAAAATCTAGTGTTTATTTTATTTTTTATTTTAATTGAAGGCTAATTACTTTACAATATTGTATTGGCTTTGCCATACTTCAACATGAATCCACGACGGGTATACATGTGGATCTGGTGTTTAGAATTATACCCAGTGTATGTTTCTGCCCCAGATCTCACTTTTGTGTTATCACTGTCTCTGTACCAGTATATGACCTTTCCTCTAGAACTAAGATATGAGCCCGTTTGTTTTGTACAGAAAGTTTTAGTCATATTAATTAACCAGATCAAATTTATCCACCAAGTTAGTGATGAAGCTGGCACTCAAACCGGAATTCTTTTCATGCTGAGCTTGGTACATAGTAGGCATTCCATAAATCTCACTATGTATTAATGACTCAGTTTTATTTTATAATTCATTCATTATATCATTCGCCAAGCATTTATGTACCTCCCTTAGGAGGTATTGCATTGGTTAGGGTATTACATCTTTACTAAAAGTGTGACTTAACTAGTGTTTGGGAAACTACTTTACATTATTTAATTTTATCAAACTAACTTCTTGATCAGAGTCCATCTACCTGATTGTATTGCCGTTCAGCATGTATTTGTCCATCCTGCCCACATGGATATCATGAGATACCTTGTAAAAAAGCCTGCTAAACTCCAGATACAGTCTTTTACAGTATTCCCTTTAAAAGTTAGCTCAAGATGCAGCATAGTCTAGTGGTTAGGTACCAGAATTTGGAGTTGAACTTGGCTTCAAATCCAAGCTGTTACTTTCTAGCTGTGTGGACTTGGGCAATTTACTTTTATGTTGATTTAAAATATCTAAAAGTTTGTTTCTTCATCTATAAAATGAGAATAATAATATAGTATGAGATAACAGTATAAAATATAAAATAATAAGACAGAATAACATAATGACTTAAGTTGGTTAAAAAAAAAAAAAAAACCTCTAGGGAAAACGTAAGGTGCATGTGACCTTCTTGCCACAGTGCCGGGCACATAGAAAGTGTTGTTATTTTTATATCTCTTAAATGGATATAGTAAGTATCTCATAGGGTGGTTGGGAAGTATGCATGTAAGTTAGCAGGCATCCAGTTGGGCCCCCTCCATCTACTCTCCGCCCCCCCCCCTTTTTTTTCCTGCACCTATCTTCCTCCTATTTTCCTCCAACTTCTCTCATAGCTCAAGTACTCAAGTGCAGAGTTGGGATAAATCAGCTCAGGAAGTTGACACATTAGCTTCCTCCAAATCTCCCTCCACCCAGTGTTAGGTTCCTAGTCAGTGTCCACTCTGTGAGACCCACAGCCTACCCCAGGATTTTAGATTTCCAGTGGATTTTACACAGACTACTGCTGAATTGGAAACTAATTAAAATATTTACTCACTGCAGATCTGCGCTCCATCATATGTAGGGACTTTGTGATGAAAGATAAATTCTCTAAACTTGTCAGTCCTCTGTATGATTTCCTTTATAAGAAACAACTTTGCCCCATGACTTAATGTAAATGAGCTTATATAATAACCTTTCACCAGTCCCTTTAATTTGAGCTTTAACAGTACACTATTTAACTGCCCACAATTGTGTTCTGGTGTCCACTGACTGAATAGAGAAGGAGACATAAAAGCTGCAACAAAATTAGTAGCTTGCTTCATTTCTGCTTGTTTTGTTTTTAGATTACTGTAGCTATGTCATTTCTAGTTTCCAGGTCTCAGTTCCTCCAGCTATGAAATGTGGAAGTCTGTTGGATCATTTATAGTCTTAATATTTATGCTTCTATATGATATGAGTTTGTTTATTTCCTATTCAGTTGAACTGATAGTGATAATACCTCATATCTGCAAAGGTATTTTGCCTTTTTTTTTTAATAAAAGGGCTTACACACACATAAGCTCACAGTGTTCTCATCATTACCCTGTAAAGTACATAAGGCCAGGAAACTTAAACACAGCACATAGAAGTTAAATATTTTGCCCATAGAAATACAGCATATTAGTAATAAAACCAGGATAGACCTCAGTTCTCCTGACTCCTAATCTAGTGTAACCACACAGAAAGTTGAATTACTGTAATATGGCTGAGTTCTAGAAGAATTTCCCTTTAAAAATCACATCCCCTCTAACATCATTACTTTTATTGTGATTTATGTTAGTTATTTTTAAGAGGATAAAGCTGTTGCTTTATGTATTTTTTTCTGAGCACAAAACTTCCTATATACCACAGAAACTAATAAGCATAATTTGGTAACTATTTTAATGGATAATAACCCCCAAACATCTTAGTGATTACTTGATAATAGCCATGCTGTGAAGCTATTTTCCTCCCATCAAACTTATCCAAGTCAGCTAAGAAGTAGATGATGATCTTTAAATGAGTTGCATCCTAAACAAGTGTGTCCAGAATTATCTATAAAAACTCTATTTAATTGGACTTAACATTTCAGCAACCTCACATTTTTTTAGAATAGAATTTAGACCAAGAAAGTAGTTAAAAAAAAAAAAAAGGTGTTTGTGCAATAAAAATAATTGTTAAAAATACAGGATAATTCCTTTGGCACCCTCCCCCCTCACTTCTCAAGAGGCCGGTTATCTGATGTCTAAGTCCTCTGCATATTACAAGTGAGAACAGGAGCTACAAGAGGCAGGCACACTGTCAACCAAATTGAGAACTGAGTTTGACAAAATATGGGGAAGGACAGAAAAGCAATAAAGCCCATAAATAAGAACTCACAAAGAACTGCAGTCTCGATTAATTTACCAAGGGAGGAATCAGACCCTGAGGGCATTGTTGCATCAGAATATAGTATACTATTCAGATTCTGAATGGTGTCCCTAGCTTATTAACATATTTGTTGTTGTTGTTGCTCTTCAGTCACTAAATCATGTCTGACCGTCTGTGATCCCATGAACTGCAGCAAGCCAGGCTTCCTTGTCGTTCAGCATCTCCTGGACCTTCTTCAAACTCATGTCCATTGAGTCAGTGATGCCATCCAACCATCTTATCCTCTGCCACTCCCTTCTTATTTTGCCTTCAATATTTCCCAGGGTCAGTGTCTTTTCCAGTGAGTTGGCTCTTTGCATCAGATGTCCAAACTTTTGGAGCTTCAGCAACAGTCCTTCCCATGAATATTCAGAGTTGACTTCCTTTAGGATTGACTGGTTTGATCTCCTTCCTGAACAAGGGACTCTCAAGAGTCTTCTCCAGCACCACAGTTTGAAAATATCAATCCTTCAGCACTCAGCTTTCTTTACGGACCAACTCTCATATCCATACATGACTACTGGAAAAACCATAGCTTTGATTATATGGACTTCGTTGGCAAAGTGATGTCTCTCCTTTTTAATATGCTATCTAGGTTTGTGATAGCTTTCCTTCCAAGAAGAATGCATTTTTTAAAAATATTAGCCAAAATCAGAAAGTGGGAGGGGGGTTCATGATGGGGGAACACGTGCACCTGTGGCTGATTCATGTTGATGTATGGCAAAAACCACCACAATATTGTAAAGTAATTATAGTCCAATTAAATTAAATATATTAATTTTTAAGTTATTAAAATTATAGATTTTTTTTCTCTGCTTAGAAAGACAGGGGAAAATTCTAAAGAGAGACAGACAGTCCTACTTTGAGTGCTAAATTTTAACTTGTCTGAAATGTAGAAATCAAGGAAGACACATATTAGTTAGATTTTACTTTTATTTTTTATTTCTTTTTACTTCAGTATGAACTAGTTTTAATCAAAATGAAGATGAAGGCATAATTATTTATTTGTAAGATGAGTTGTTAAAAAATAAACCTCAGCTATTTGGAAAACTGTGCTGATTGGAATGATTCATTCCTGATGGTTCTTCATAGCTGAAGTTTACTCTAGTTATATAGCAAATTAGTCAGCATGAGTTATTTTTCCCTAACTTGGTGATCACAGACAGAAAATTGCATACACTGAAATATCTGCTAAATTTGCTTGCAATTAATTCCTTTCTGGCATGGTAACATCGCAGAGCATTTTAGGCAATGGAATACTGAATGCTAAATGCAGAGCTTGCTACAAATCACACTGAGCAAAAGAGAATGTTTTGGACATGACTGAGCAACTAAGAACATCCTAAGCTTTAAGCATCTTCTCTGAAATATAAATACTGAACTGTGAAACTTTATGACTGATGCCAACTAAATGATTATATTTATGAAAAAAGAAAGTTAGTGACTCAGTCATGTCCATCTCTTTGGAACCCCATGGACTGTAGCACACCCACCTCTTCTGTCCATGGAATTCTCCAGATAAGAATACTGGAGTGGATATCCATTCCCTTCACCAGAGGATCTTCCCAACCCAGGGATCAAACATGAGTCTCATGCATTGCAGGCAGTTTCTTTACTGCTGAGTCACCAAGGAAGCCCATTTATATATTTCTTTAAGTTTGAATGACAGCCTCTAACGAAGATAAGAGAGTCAGCAAGTTATAGGTCTGCTATTTTCTCCTGTGCTAAAAAGACATATTGTAGAACTAACTGAGATATGAAAGCTTCAGACAACTTTGAGCCTGGAGAACCATAAGCCTGAATTGTTTCAAGGGACCTATAATTTGACACTTGTAGGAGTCTAACTGGTAGATCTTGGAATAGAAATAAATTGCAAAAGCATATGAATTAGACTTGTTTCCAAGCCAATATATTGCTGCTCAAAATTGGTTGATGGTGTTATGCAGCAGGAGGAGTATGATAGGTAACCAGTAAGGCTAAATGTGTTAATTATTGTTTTAGTGCAAAATTAAGTAATACACACACATACATCTGATCATAGCTTTTTAGGTAATACATTGTAAACTAGTAGAGCACTCCCTCACTCCCTTCCCTGTAATGGTTTGAGGGAAACCTTCTTCCCATCCCTCTCCTCTCCTTTCCGCTCTTCTACCCTTACTAATTCTTTAGTAGCAGTATTATCAATGGGACTATTTGGCAAGAAAGATACCTCAGCATATTTTGGACAGAAGGTAATGTTTTCTACACATCTGGCTTGCATGCTATGTTTCTAATATAATATTTTGCTCTGGTTGTGTGCTTGGGATAGTTGATCTTGTTGGTTTTAGTCACTCGTAAGTTCACTGTGAATGTATCCATATGCTATGTCACACAGTAGTTTCTCTTAATCTGATTAAGTAGGGCTGTTTGAGCTTTACAGCAAGCATTCTACAGGAATCTGCTTAGCAAGTAGTGCAGTTGGACTCATTTGCTTTGATAGAAACTGCAGGCAAGTTTACATACTTCTTTATGTGCTGGCTGATATATTAGTTTATGTTTANTTCAGTCTCCTGACATATCCTGGCTATATTGGGGGTTAATTATATTTATTTTTTAAAAGATCTACAATGCAGTCATGAGAAGCCAGCCATTTCCAGAATATCATAGGTATATGACAAAAAATCCAATTCTGGATTTAATTTAATAGTGAAATCTGACATTCAGAGATGTGTATAAGAGACAGCCTTTATAATGAGATGATATCATATACTCAGAAGTCATGTGCATATTTTCAGGCAGAATCATGGGAATGTTGATGAATCTGGAATAAAATATTTTACTAGTGCCAGTGATCCTAGTTAACTGTCCAATTTCTTCCTTTTTGCTGCGTATTTGTTTTGAAAATACCTATGTTTTATGACAATCAGTAGTACTGTGGAAAGTACAGTCTTCTCAGTAGGGACTATGATAGAAAGTGACACAGTCTGCCTTCTCTGTGAGTCACTAGGGAAACTCCTTAGGAAAACTTAGAGACCATTATCTGACTTTATATCTGTAGCTCATAATATGTAGACAGGATGATAGGAAATATTTTGTTTTATGGATAAGTGCACTATACACAGGTTTTTAAGGTGGGTAAGATTGTTTATAGTCTCTTACTAAACATGAATGTAATCAGTGTTTAAAAATTAGGGACAAAAATGACATTGGAGAAAGGTTTATTTTGTTTTACACGATTTTATACTATTCTAACATAATTAAGCATGTATTCATTATTTCTGCCCTGGAAAACATAGTTGTTTGATTTTTGGAATAGGACAGAGACTGTTTACATACCTTTTGCACCCAGAGATATTTTCGGAGGAAAATAATTCAACTTTCATTCACAGGGACTGTTGCTTCTCAGAATTCATGATCCATGGCAAAATAGTCATTTTAATGTTAATTTTGTTTATTGTGATGAAATATGAGCACAGAAAGAGGTTGATTATGCTTATTATCATTTACCTTTGCAAAATCCATATATGACTAATATCAATGTGCAGCTTATCTAGTGAAATGAAAGTGTTAAGAGTTTATTTCTAGAGTGTGGTTGTTGTCAACTCAGACTAGCAGAAATGCTAATTACCACAATGTTTCATCCAAAATGATTTCAAGTGTGACTAGATAGTTGATGGATACCTATGCATGTACACCCAGACAGAAACAAGCCTTCTGTTGAAAGATGAGATGTATCAAATGCCAAAAATGTTGTCAATACAAGTCATTTTCAAAATTGTAAAGGGAAAGTGGGCAGAAAGAGTTTACTCTGACAATAAAGCATGAGTCAATCAAGAACAATAAAATTCAGTTGACAAATTGAATAGCAGTTGCTACCTTTCAAACCTGCAATGGCACCTTTGAAGCAAATTTAATTAAATCTCAGCTAAGGTATTTGTCTTTTATTGCTAACTACCTATATATTTCTCTGTTTACAATATCTACATATTAAATTTTGTTTCTTCATATGTAATTAGACTTTTCATCCTAATATTTTTGAAGTTTTGTTAATATAATTAATAGGAAAAGCATTTATCAGTCTAAGACTCCTGGGTTTCCCGGTGTTCTAACATGCCCTCTGCAAGTCACTTGGTAAATATGACGATTTGAGACTATCACTCTGCAGTACCCAGTAAGTTCGTTAATATGAAGGAAAGCATACATAAACTGACAATATTTTATTACTTAGCTTATATGTCTTTTTTGGAGACAAGACTATCCCAGAGATACTGGCTCTCTGAAGCCCAGGATATATTTTCCAACTGTAAAGAAATATCAAAAAATTATTATTTCAAATATTTACATTTTATGTCATTGAGTCTTTAAAATTTTTATTTATTATTATTATTAAAATAATGTTATTTTTATAAAAATAAAAATAATTATTTTATTAAAATAATATTATTGTTTTTATTGAAATTTTTATTTATTATTATCATTATTTTTATTTTTACTTTACAATATTGTATTGGTTTTGCCACACTTTATGTGTTTATTTTGTGCTGCACTGGGCCGTCATTGCTGCGCGTGGGCTTTCTCTAGTTGCACTGAGTAGACTTCTCATTGTGGTGGCTTCTCATATTGCAGAGTCTGGGCTCTAGAGAGCACTGGCTCAAGTAGTTGTGGTGCATGGGCTTAGTTGTCCCACAACACGTGGGATCTTCCTGCAACATGGGTTGAACCAATGTCTCCTACACTGGGAGACAGATTCTCAACTACTGGACCACCAGGGAAGTCCCTATGTCACTGAGTATTTATTGTGTATTTTCATTGCACAGAATGCCATTCAAAGGCTTAAGCAATATCACGGTGCTTTAGTTTTTCACTTAGCAGAAAGACAATTAGTTCTGAAATAACTTTCCTGTCATTTTCCTGATTAGTACCACTTTACTGCTTACTTTTGCAGATGGCTATTTCATTACTATCAAGATGAAATTCTAGAGTATTCCTGGTATTCAAGTAATATCTACCAACTATATAGGAATTGCCTCATACTCATTCACTGGCTGGAATTTACCTTTTAAACATATTGCAATGTCAAAGACTGAATAGAAACCATGGTTCAGTCTCCTGACATATCCTGGCTATATTGGGGGTTAATTATATTTATTTTTTAAAAGATCTACAATGCAGTCATGAGAAGCCAGCCATTTCCAGAATATCATAGGTATATGACAAAAAATCCAATTCTGGATTTAATTTAATAGTGAAATCTGACATTCAGATATTTGATTATTATAATCAAGTTGTCCTAGCACTTATGGTAGTGAGGTTTCTGTACTTTATTTTCAATGATTAAAATTATAATTCAGATACAGAAACTTTAAGCCATTAAAGAACATTTGATTGGATTCTCAAATACATAGATCCATGTGTAATAACAATAGAAATGAGCTAAAGTGATGAGGGAACACTTCTTTAGAGAAAGCTGTTTTAACAGAATACATCATGTTCCATGACAAATTCACAGAAACAACTCAACAAATCACCAGGTAGTTATTAAGTAATTTTTGTGTGTCAGGCCCATGTAGGAAAAGTAGAATAAAGTTGCATGTGCTGTATTTTGTTCAATTGCTAGTTAATTGTTTAAGTAAAGGCTGCAGCTAACTGCTAAGCCTGGTTAGAAGGTGCATTTACTCTAAGAAACATTGGCTATATGTGGTCAATGCAATTTTTACATAGTAATTATAAAGTACATATTATAAAAGAAAGACATTTAATAAGTAGTTACAGGAATTTTTAAATGTTGCTAACAACAGTCAGCTTTGGTTAGGGGTTGATTACATAGTTTGTGAATTGCACAAATTATTGCTTTTCCTCTTTCACTTCTTGTTTTTCCTCCATGATGCCAGGACAGGTAACACTTTATACATTCCATTTTGCTATTTATTAGTTCCCATGTAAAAAGATTTAATGGGAGAAGTTGAAAAATGATGTTCAAGATAATAATATGTGAATTGATTTCAATTATCCATACTATCTTTATGTGCCGGGAGCCAGCTTGAGGAACTCCACCCATGGCAAAGGTCATGAGGAAGGAGGCTTCAGCATATGCAAAGACGTGATCAAGCCTCAGGAAATCCCCTGCTCCTGAGCATCTACCCCAAAACCAGAGTCTGTTTTGTGCTCTCACCTACACCTTTGATTTTCTGGGGGGCTCTCCCCCATAATCATTTCTCTCAGAGAAGGAATAAACGTGCAGCTCCAAGGCAATAAAAATTCCTGGGCATGACAAGACTGAAGGTTATCTAGCCCACCTGTATATGTTCGGCCAGCTGCATGTGATTGTTTACAACCCCCAATTGTGAGAGACACGAGATGTTTTGGACTTACTAAAGGCAAATTCTTGTGGGAAGTTAGAAATTGTTAGTATAGTGGGTTGGTTAGGAATTATATTGGTGAAGGGATTTCTCATTTGTTGTGTCAATAATTGCTGCTAATTCCCTGCCCTGGGTGGGACAAGGATGTCTCAGGTCAAACCTCTCTATTGAAGGACTAGCTTGTGTGACAGGATTATCCATACTCCTGCCATTATGATTGTTTACTACCTCTCAACCATAAACAGCACAGAGAATTTTGGAGTATTTTGAAAGTTTTAATTAGCATAGGGCTTTTCTCATTATTGAGTCAATGGTTGCCACCAGGTCTCCATATCCGTAGGCACCTGGGAGTATATTAATCAATGTATTTGGAGTATAGAAAAGGAAATATAGTAGTTTTTTATATTAGCAAGAGTAGATTTTTGAGTTAATGAATTTTCTCTTTTGTTATAGACCACCGTACTTTGTTATAAATCACTGTGTCCTTGCTATGTAAAAATGTAACTTTATCAGTAACTTAAAACTAAACAGATCTTAAGGGAAATATTGGTGAAAGTATTTTTATTTGTTGGACTGATGTTTGCTGCTAAATCTCCATATTCCCTGACTTTATAATAAATATAACTACCATATAGGAGAAGTAAGTACTAACCTTTAAGATTAATCATGTTAACCTTGGGTTAAATAAATTCCTTTAACTTATATGCAGAGTACATCATGAGAAATGCTGGGCTGGAAGAAACACAAGCTGGAATCAAGATTGCTGGGAGAAATATCAATAACCTCAGATATGCAGATGACACCACCCTTATGGCAGAAAGTGAAGAGGAGCTAAAAAGCCTCTTGATGAAAGTCAAAAAGGAGAGCGAAAAGGTTGGCTTAAAGCTCAACATTCAGAAAATGAAGATCATGGCATCCGGTCCCATCACTTCATGGCAATTAGATGGGCAAACA
>SJYV01051990.1:0-12010 GCA_006410875.1 Neotragus pygmaeus | reverse complement strand
CATCCTGCATCCTGCATCGAACATAGACCGGTGCCTCGTTTCTTACATGATAGTATATATGCTTCAATGCCATTCTCCCAAATCATCCCACCCTCTCCTACTCCCTCAGAGGCCAAAAGTCCGTTCTCTATGTCTGTGTCTCTTTTGTTGTCTGACTTCAGCCATGAAATTAAAAGACACTTGCAATTTTTTAAATAATTGCAAGTGTCTTTTAATTTCATGGCTGCAGTCACCATCCACAGTGATTTTGGAGCCCAAGAAAATTAAATCTGTCACTGTTCCCTCTTTTTCTCCTGTTTGCCATGAAGTGATGGGACCAGATGATGTGATCTTAGTTTTATGAATATTGAGTTTTAAGCCAGCTTTTTCACTCTCCTCTTTCACACTCATCAAGAGGCTCTTTAGTATCCTTTCATTTTCTGCCATTAGAGTAGTATAACTTGCATATCTGAGGTTGTCCTGGGATTCTGATTCCAGTTTGTGATTCATCCAGCCTGGCATTTCACTTGACGTACTCTGCGTGTAAGTTAAGTGAGCAGCAAGACAATATACAGCATCAATGTACTCCTTTCCAAATTTTGAACCAGTCCACTTTTCCATGTCCAGTTCTAACTGTTGCTTCTTGACCTGAGATATTGAGGATTACTGAGGATTCAATTTTNGGCAAAGAACTTTGAAAACGGAAATCCCAAGGAGCCTCAGAAGAAAGGGATGCCCGCGCTCGAAGCCCGCATCCTGGCACCGCCAGACCTCCACAGGCTACTCGGCGTGGCGAGGTAAACGCGCAGGCAAGCGCTCCAGTCCGGGTTCCGCTTCCCACCGCCGAGGTGCAGCGCAGCCCCATGGGGAGAAGAAGGGGCACAGCGTTCCAGCCTTGGCGGCAAACTCAAGCCGCCCCCTGGCTAGCCCAGCTCTCAGTTCCGGGCCTGTAGAGGGGCCTCCGCCCCGAGATCCCCAATTCGGAGCGCAAACCTACCCCTTGCAGCCGTCGCCCCTTGCCCTCCTTAAGCCGGCGAACCCTCCCGGTCCCGTTTCGGCCGCCAAAGCCCCTTCCCAAGATACGGAGACGCGAGCCAGGGCCTCTCCGCGCATTTCGTGCTTCGTCTCGCCTCACTGGGGAAGCAGGTGCAGAACCAAGTCGAGGAGGCCAGGCCTCGGGGCAAGGAGGCGTCGGCGCGCCTCGGGGCCCTGGGAACTGCGCTCAAATGCCGGCTCCCGGGCTGGAGAGGTTGGGTGTGCGCAGACAAGAAAAAACGCTCGTCCGCGTTCTTCCGGGCGCGGCCTCGCTCTTCACCTGCACTTTACCTTGGACCAGACGCCCGCTGAGGGGAGGGCGGAGGCGCAGAACCGCAGGCGCGAGGAGAGGCGTGCGAGAGCTGCCATGCTGGGGTGGGCGCAGGCCGGGCCGCAGCGCGCGAGTGTGTCCACTGACGCCGCCGGGCCGCCGCGTCACGAGACGGGAGGAAAAGGAAGGCGCGCGGAGGGCGGTCTGGAGGCTCGATAGCGCTGCGGTGACGTCGTGGGTCCTCTGGCGCCGGGGCTTGGCAGACGGAGCAGCGAGGATGGGAGGGGCCCGCGGGCGGGGCGGGGCGCGGGGGAAGGTCCCAGCCCGGCGGCTGTCGGATACATCACGCGGTCGGGCGTGCCTTGGTCTGCCCGGGTACGCTGAGTTCGGTCATGGGGAACTGTCTTTGCCAAGGTCAGGGATAGGTCTTAGCCTAGTATTCGGGCGATGCAGCTTTCTTATCAGTGTCTGGAACCTGTGGACGCTGCAAAGGTGGACCCGCCTTGAGGCCCTTCCCCATCTATGGACAACGTTCTCACGTCTTCCGTTTCTCAATCTTGTCTCCCCACACCCGTCCTCGCTTGTGTAAATTTGCTCTGAGGATCAGCCGGGAGCAGTCTGCCCTGAGATATGATCAGACAGGCCGCACCAAGATGATCCCTGGTGAAGAAGGCTAGACGAGGACTGGCCCTCTGGGACCGAATGTAGGCACACCTTTTCCCCGCTCGGCATCATCCAAGTCTACATTATTCAGGATCTTCGGACACTGGAGTCCTGGAAAACCCCGAGATTACTCAACAAATGCAAACAAGTAGCTGGTAATCCCTTTTGACAGACCTGAGACAAGTTTCCTAATAAGCCTGTGTCCTTATCTGCAAATTAAAACTGTTGTAAAGATCACATGAGGTAATTCACGCAAGGCTTCTGGCTCCATTATAAACACTCAATAAATCTTAGGCATTATTCTAAGTTTATTCAGGTTGTAATGGTGTATTGATACGGCACATATATTCAATCCAAGCCGTCTCTTTTAGCCAGCTAGCTCCTTGAAGACCTGAGCCAAGTCACGTTTCTTCAAAATCATCAATACTCTTAGTAGCTGGATGGAAGGACCAAGTGAAAAGTCCATATCATTTTATTTGATTAAGGCCTGACCGAAGGAACGTGGTTGTTAGTTTTAAACCAAAGCAAAGCAAACCCGAAAATTAAATGAGCCCTTAGCTTCCTTAGCAAGTACACTGAGATTCAAATGGACAGTCAGTCCAGTTTAAAGTCTGTCCATCAAATGCTTGCCTTTTCATGCTATTCTTTCAACTCCTAAGTTTTTCATTTTTCCTATAAATACTATAATTTTAATTAAAATCAATGAAGGAACAAAATACCAAGTTAAATTGTCCAACTGCATGAGAAATTAACTTCGCATTGCCCAATATTTTCAACACATAAGAAATTGGATGGAGGGGAAATTCAAGAATTAGAACTAAAGTTCCATTGCTAGTCTTAATACAGTATATAACAGTTATTGTGCTGTAGCTGATAGAATGTGAAAAAGCTATCCTCACAACTGGGTCTGCTTTTCCATTTTTGCCCTTCCACAGGGCACATGAAATGGAAAATAGCATTAGCAACTTTGTCAAACTGTGGTCATATGACACACTCTTCTTGGCTGGTCTCACTCCGTTGCTCCTGGCTGAGGAAAAGATGCATATTTTTAGTGTTACTCTGTGTGACTCTAAGTCTTGTGAAGAAAATCAGCCTTATTACTTTGTGGTCAAAACACATTATTATTTTTTGGNCATATGACACACTCTTCTTGGCTGGTCTCACTCCGTTGCTCCTGGCTGAGGAAAAGATGCATATTTTTAGTGTTACTCTGTGTGACTCTAAGTCTTGTGAAGAAAATCAGCCTTATTACTTTGTGGTCAAAACACATTATTATTTTTTGGTGACTCTATGGCTCTGTTTTGTACTTTATAAATAAAACATGAGTATCTTCAACTGGAACAAATTATAAAAAAGTTTTTCTGTACAGATTTTCCTTCTGGTTCCACAAAACCATTTCAAATTTAATCAGTTTGAAATCAACTTTTTAAAAATATCTTAATTTTTCTGAACTAATAAGAATAGCTCCCTTTTGTTTAAGAAGCAGTTTGTGACAAATATATATCATATTCTGGAAACTTTTCTTCGGGTAATCTTGTAGTGCTTAACTTCCACATTCTTAAAACGGGGGAATTGAATTGAATTCAAAGCTTTTAAACAAATTATCTGATTTTAGACACACAATAGGAAAGTTTATTTTGTATTATGTTCAGTTCAGTTCAGTCGCTCAGTTGTGTCCGACTCTTTGCGAACCCATGAATCGCAGTATGCCAGGCCTCCCTGTTCATCACCATCTCCCGGAGTTCACACAGACTCGCGTCCATTGAGTCCGTGATGCCATCCAGCCATCTCATCCTCAGTCGTCCCCTTCTCCTCCTGCCCCCAATCCCTCCTAGCATGAGAGTCTTTTCCAGTGAGTCAACTCTTCACATGAGGTGGCCAAAGTACTGGAGCTTCAGCTTTAGCATCATTCCTTCCAAAGAAATCCCAGGGTTGATCTCCTTCAGAATGGANCCTCCTGCCCCCAATCCCTCCTAGCATGAGAGTCTTTTCCAGTGAGTCAACTCTTCACATGAGGTGGCCAAAGTACTGGAGCTTCAGCTTTAGCATCATTCCTTCCAAAGAAATCCCAGGGTTGATATCCTTCAGAATGGAGTGGTTGGATCTCTTTGCAGTCCAAGGGACTCTCAAGAGTCTTCTCCAACACTACAGTTCAAAATTATATATAAAAATACATATATTTTATACATATATTGCATGTATTATTACTTTTACATTTTTTTAATTTCAAAATTGATTTTATCAAAATCTAAACAGTGTCATTAACTATACATAATAAATGGCTCAGTCAGTAAAGAATCTGCCTGAAGTTCAGGAGACCTGGGTTCAATCCTTGGGTAGGGAAAATCACCTGGAGGAGGAATTGACAACCCACTCCCAGTATTCTTGCCTGAAAAATCCCATAGGTGGAGGAACCTGATAAACTACAGTCCATGGGGTCACAAAGAGTCCAACACGACTGAGTGATTAACACTTTCACTTTTCAATAAATTAATTTATATATGTGTTTGTGTTAGCAACTAAGCACATACATCTATGTATGTATACTTATACAAAAACATTCTCCTCCTTTTATGCCTAAGACACTGAAGAATCTGCCAGCAATGCAGGAGACCCGAGTTCAGTCCCTGGGTTGGGAAGTTCCCTTAGAGAAGGAAATGGCAACCCACTCCAGTATTCTTGCCTGAAAAACCCCATAGACACAGGAGCTTGGCAAGCTACAATCCATAGGCTCCCAAAGAGTTGGGACATGACTGAGGGACTAACAAACCCTTTCTATCAAATGACTGCCATCAATGTGTCAGAGTTGGTTAGACTGTAAGTTGTTATTCTCTGTTTAAGAGAGTTTTATTTAAATTCTGCTTAAATATGGTAGTTACCGTCTCTTATTACGGAAAGATAGGATATTTTGCCATCACAGTTGGAGTATTTCTTCAAATTGATAATCAGGGTATTTGAAGACTTGTTTTCCAATGTTGTTTGACTGTTTTAACTAGTAATAGGAGTTTTTAATCAGATCATTTGAATATAAGAAAAAATCTACGCATGCTTCATTTTATACAATGATTCTTAAACATATGGGAAAAAATCCCTTCAGACAGATAATTTTCCTCTAATGGGTATGAAAGACATAAAAAACTTTTTACTTAACTGCTGCTAAGTCGTTCCAGCCATGTTCGACTCTGTGCAACCCCGTAGACAGCAGCCCACCAGGCTCCCTCGTCCCTGGGATTCTCAAGGCAAGAACACTGGAGTGGGTTAATCTATACTAATATTTGTTCAATACATTAAAAAATTAGTTTAATTTTACTTACAGTATAGTTTTTTCCCTCAGGAAAAAATACTAAAATAAACACATAAAATGTTTGGAGACTCAACTCCTGGAATGAATTTGAAAATTATGTT
This sequence comes from Neotragus pygmaeus, assembly GCA_006410875.1. Classification (NCBI taxonomy): domain Eukaryota; kingdom Metazoa; phylum Chordata; class Mammalia; order Artiodactyla; family Bovidae; genus Neotragus; species Neotragus pygmaeus. Next base: position 6,657 of record SJYV01051990.1, on the reverse strand, counting down.
AAAGTGCTAAGGAAATTCAAAGAAGCGAAACATACCAGCATTATCTCTCATGCACTCAAGTCTGATCATGTTCACTTCAGTTCAGTTCAGTTGCTCAGTCACGTCCGACTCTTTGTGATCCCATGGACCACAGCACACCAGGCCTCCCTGTCCATCACCAACTCCTGGAGCCTACCCAAACTCATGTCCATTAAGTCAATGAAGCCATCCAACCATCTCATCCTCTGTCATCCCCTTTTCCTCCTGCCTTCAATCTTTCCCAGCATCAGNACCATTATTTTACTAGCGTGTGAGATGAATGCAATTGTGTGGTAGTTTTAGCATTCTTTGGCATTGCCTTTTTTGGGGATTGGAATGAAAACTGACCTTTTTCCAGTCCTGTGGCCACTGCTGAGTTTTCCAAATTTGCTGATATATTGAGTGCGGCACTTTCACAGCATCATCCTTTAGGACCTGAAATAACTCAACTGCAATTCCATCACCTCCACTGATCATGTTACTTCTGTTTAAAACCTATCAGTGGTTTTCCTCATTGTCTTTAAGATCCGAAATTCACACTAACTTGACATAGAAGAAGATGAGCTCTTTTGGTTTTTCTCATCACCTTTAAATTCCAAAGTCTAGTTGCCTCTTGATTTTCACAGAATGAATCTGCACAATTCAGAATCAAATCCTGATATCAAAATAGTAAAGAGCATGGACTCTGTAGTAACAAGACTGTCTGGATTAAAAATCTCAGCTCTGCTGTTGCCTAGCTATATGGCCTCTTGTGGTACAATAGTTAAAGAGAGCTGCCAAACAGCAAGATAAAAGTCATGTCTGGACCAATACCTGCTTGCACTACTCTGCTGTTAAAAGACTGTACTCTGAACATATATGTCAAACATACACTGTGAACATCTTACAGGAAAACCCGAAAGAACTATTTGTTCAAACCAGTATTTCTCAAATACTTTCTATGTTTTCATAAACTGGGAAACATCAGACAGGGTTCAAACGCTTCACTGTGCGGTGTTAAACACTACGCCTCCTTCCTTATGACATATCTTTGAATCAGATTCCACCTCTGCAGTTTCACTCATTCTGCCCTAGTGCAGGACTTTCAGTTTCTCTAAACTAGATTATTGCAGTTGCTTCCTAAATGAAGTAGTAGTTGTTCTTGTTGTTGTTCAGTCACTGAGGCATGTTGGACTCTTTGTGACCCCATGAACTGCAGCACATGAGGCTTTCTTATCCTTCACTATCTCCCCGAGCTTGTTCAGACTCATGTCCATTGAGTCAATGATGTCATCCAACCTCCTCCTGCCCTCAATCTTTTCCAGCATCAGGGTCTTTTCCAGTGAGTCAGTTTTCACATCAGGTGGCCACAGTATTGGAGCTTCAGCTTCAGCATAGCCCTTCTAATGGCCATTCAGGGTTAATTTCCTTTGGGATTGACTGGTTTGATCTTCTTGCTGTTAAGGGGCTCTCAGGAGTCTTCACAAACACCACAGTTTGAAAGCATTAATTCTTCAGCACTCAGCTTTCTTTAGGGCCCAACTCTGCAACTCTGATATCCATACATGACTACTAGAAAAACCGTAGTTTTGGCTATATAGACCTGTGTCAGAAAAGTGATGTCTCTGTTTTTAATACACTGTCTAAGTTTATCATAGCTTTTCTTCCAAGGAGCAAGCATCTTTGAATTTCCTGGCTGCAGTCACCATCTGCAGTGATTTTGGAACCCAAGAAAATAAAGCCTGTCACTGTTTCCATTTCTTCCCCATCCATTTGTCATAAAGTGATGGGGCTGGATGCCATAATCTTAGTTTTTTGAATGTTGAGTCTTAAGTCAGCTTTTTCACTCCTCTTTCACCTTCATCAAGAGGCACTTTAGTTCCTCTTTGGCTTGCTTGACTTCACACTCCAGGATGTCTGGCTCTAGGTGAGTGACCATGCAATCATGGTTATGTATGTCATTAAGGCCTTTTTTGGTATGCNGCTTTTTCACTCCTCTTTCACCTTCATCAAGAGGCACTTTAGTTCCTCTTTGGCTTGCTTGACTTCACACTCCAGGATGTCTGGCTCTAGGTGAGTGACCATGCAATCATGGTTATGTATGTCATTAAGGCCTTTTTTGGTATGCTTCTTCTGTGTATTCTTGCCACCACTTCTTAATATCTTCTGCTTCTATTAGGTCCATACCATTGCTGTCCCTTATTGTGCCCATCTTTGCATGAAGTGTTCCCTTGGTATCTCTAATTTTCTTGAAGAGATCTCTAGTCTTTCCCATTCTGTTGTTTTCCTCTATTTCTTTACACCAGTTCACACCAGTTCACTTAAGGCCTTCTTATCTCTCCTTGCTATTCTTTGGAACTCTGCATTCAGATGGGTGTATCTTTCCTTTTATTTTTTATCTTTTCTTCTCTTATTTTCACAGCCATCTATAAAGCCTCCTCAGAGAACCATTTTGCCTTTTTGCATTTCTTTTTCTTAGAGTTGTATTTGATCACCACCTCCTATACAATGTCATAAACCTTTGTCCATAGTTCTTCAAGCACTCTATCAGATCTAATCCCTTGAATCTATTTGTCAGTTCCACTGTATAATCATAAGGGATCTGATTTAGGTCATACCTGAATGCCTTAGTGGTTTTCCCTACTTTCTTCAATTTAAACCTGAATTCTGCAATACAGAGCTCATGATCTGAGCAACAGTCAGATCCCTGTCTTAATTTTGCTGACTGTATAGAGCTTCTCCATCTTTGGCTGCAAAGAATATAATCAATCTGATTTTGGTGATGTACATGTGTACAGTCATCTCTTGTGTTGTTGGAAGAGGGGGTTTGCTATGACCAGTGTGTTTTCTTGGCAAAACAAGTTAGCCTTTGCCCTACTTCATTTTGTACTCCAAAGGCCAAACTTGCCTGTTACTACAGGTATCTCTTGACTTCCTACTTTTGTATTCCAGTCCCCTATAATGAAAAGGACATCTTTTTTTGGTGTTAGCTCTAGAAGGTCATCATAGAACCATTCATCTACAGCTTCTTTGACATTCATGCCTGAGGCATAGACTTGAATTACTGTAATATTGAATGGTTTGTCTTGGAAACGAGCAGAGATCATTTTATTGTTTTTGAGATTGCACCCAAGTACTGCATTTCAGATTCTTTTATGACTATAAGGGCTACTCCATTTCTTCTAAGGGGTTCTTGCCCACTGTAGTAGATATAGTGGTCATCTGAATTAAATTCGCCCATTCCCATTCATTTTAGTTCACTGATTCCTAAAATGTCAATGTTCATTCTTGCCATGACCCAGATAACCATGATGGTGTGATCACTCACTTAGAGACAGACATTCTGGAGTGTGAAATCAAGTGGGTCTTAGGAAGCATTACTATGAACAAATCTGGTGGGTGTGATGGAATTCCAGTTGAGCTATTTAAAATCCTAAAGGATGGGGGCAGTCCTAAGATGGCGGAGGAATAGGACGGGGAGACCACTTTCTCCCCCACAGATTCATCAAAAGAACATTTAAACGCTGAGTAAATTCCACAAAACAACTTCTGAATGCTGGCAGAGGACATCAGGTACCCAGAAAAGCAGCTCATTGTCTTCGAAAAGAGGTAGGAAAAAATATAAGACAAAAAAAGAGACAAAAGAGGTAGGGACGGAGCTCCATCCCTGGAAGGGAGTCTTAAAAAGAGAGAAGTTTCCAAACACCAGGAAACACTCTCACTGCTGAGTCTGTGGCGAGCCTTGGAAGCACAGAGGGAAACATAACAAGGAGGAAAAATAAATAAATAATTAAAACCCATAGATTATGAGCCCAAGGGTAACTGCCCCAGCAGAGAAGCAGCGCAGATGCCTGCATCCATCACTAGCAAGTGGGGGCTGGGCAGGGAGGCATGGGCTGCAGTACTTAGAGTAAGGATCGGGCCCGAATGCCCAGAGGGTAATCAGAGTGAACTAACTTGGGCTAGCAATCCAGACTGTGGGATAGCTACCACGCAAAAAGCTCTAACATAAGACACCACCAGGACTGCACACAGAACAAAGGACAGAACAGAATTAGCAGGCTGCAGACCATCCCCCTCTGGTGACAGGCAGCCAGAGCCAGAAGGGCCGGAAGGGGGCAATAGAAGCCCCAGAGAGATATTATCTACCAAACTGCAAGCAGGCTTCTTTGCTAGACTTCTTGGGGTTCTGGACAGTCATCATCCGCCTGAGAAGGTGCGCCAGTTGTACACCCAGAAAACTGAGCAGCAGGGACAAGAGAGGCAATAAGTCGCAGTGACCATGCTTGTCAAACACCTGAGCTACTCGGACCTGGGAAGGGCACAAAATGCAGGTCCAACCGAGTCTGCACCTCTGAGGACTACCTGAGTGCCTGAACCTGAGCGGCTTAGACCTGGGAGGTGCATGCAGCCCAAGGCCGGCCTCGGATGGTTCCCGGCGGAGCAACCTAGAGCCTGAGCTATGTGTGCCATGAGCGGGGGCAGGCCCAGTGTGGCTGAAACACTGCGAGCACACACCAGTGTTATTTGTTTGCAGCGTCCCTCCCTCCCCACAGCACGACTGAACAAGGGAGCCTAAAAAAAGTGTCCACCACCGCCCCCCTGGTGTCAGGGTGGAAATCAGACAATGAAGAGACTAGCAAACAGAAGAAGCTAAAACAGAGGGACCCGCCTTGGAAGTGACAGGTGCAATAGATTAAAACCCTGTAGTTAGTACCAACTACACAGGAAGAGGCCTATAGATCTGGAGAAATATAAGCCGGACCAAGGAACTATCTGAAAATGAACTGACCCCACACTGCCCACAACAACACTAGAGAAAGTCCTAGATATGTCTTTACTATTTTTGTGATCATTCTTTTAATTTTTTCCCTTCTTTTTTTTTTAAACTTTTTAAAAATTTTAAGTCCCCTACTACTCCTTTAATTTTCATTTTTATAACCTAGTATAACTTTTCAAAAAAAAAAGACCCTATTTTTAAAGCAAACTTCATATATATATATATATATTTTAATAATTTTTGTGAATTTGTTTTTTTTTCTTCTTCTTCTTTTCTTTAATATTGTATTTTTGAAAATCCAGCCTCTACTCTAGAGTTTTAATCTTTGCTTTTTGGTATTTGTTATCAATTTTGTACCTTTAAAAGCCCAATCTTCAGCACCCATTTTTACTTGGGAGCGAGATTACTGGCTTGACTGCTCTCTCCTCCTTTCGACTCTCCTTTTTCTCCACCAGATCGCCTCTGTCTCCTCCCTCCCCCTTCTCTTTTCTACCCAACTCTGAATCTCTGTGTGTTCCAGACGGTGGAGAACACTTAGGGAACTGATTACTGGCTGGATCTGTCTCTCTCCTTTTCATTCCCCCTTTTATCCTCCTGGCCACCTCTGTCTCCTTCCTCCCTCTTCTCTTCTCTGTATAACTCCGTGAACATCTCTGAGCGGTCCAGACTGTGAAGCACACATAAGAAAGTAATTACTGGCTAGCTTGCTCTCTCCTCTTTTGATTCCACCTCATCTCATTCGAGTCACCTCTAACTCCATCCTCCCTCTTTTCTTCTTCATGTAACGTTGTGAACCTCTCTGGGTGTCCCTCACTGTGGAGAAACTTTTCATCTTTAACCTAGATGTTTTATCAACGGTGATGTATGGAAGGAGAAGTCTTGAGACTGCTGTAAAAAATAAGACTGCAAACCAGAAGCAGGAGGCTTCAGTCCAAATCCTGAGAACATCAGAGAACTCCTGAATCCAGGGAACATTAATTGATAGGAGCTCATCAAACACCTCCATGCTGCTGCTGCTGCTGCTGCTAAGTCGCGTCAGTCATGTCCGACTCTATGCGACCCCATGGACGGCAGCCCACCAGGCTCCCCTGTCCCTGGGATTCTCCAGGCAAGAACACTAGAGTGGGTTGCCATTTCCTTCTCCAATGCATGAAAGTGAAAAGTGAAAGTGAAGTTGCTCAGTCGTGTCCAAGTCTTTTCAATCCCATGGACTGCAGCCTACCAGGCTCCTCTGTCCATGGGAGTTTCCAGGCAAGAGTACTGGAGTGGGTCGCCAGTGCCTTCTCCAACACCTCCATATCTACACTGAAACCAAGCACCACCTAAGGGACAACAAGTTCCAGAACAAGACATACGACACAAATTCTCCAGCAACACAGGAACACAGCCCTGAGTTTCAATATACTGGCTGCCCAAAGTTACTCCAAACCCATTGACATCTCATAACTCATTACTGGACACTTCATTGCACTCCAGAGAGCAGAAATCCAGATCCTCCCACCAGAACACTGACACAAGCTTCCCTAACCAGGAAACCTTGACAAGCCACCTGTACAAACCCACTCACAGTAAGGAACCTCCAGAATAAAGGGAACTCCACAAACTGCCAGAATACAGAAAGACTACCCCAAATGCAGCAATATAAACAAGATAAAGAGACAGAGGAATACCCAGCAGGTAAAGGAACAGGAGAAATGCCCACCAAACCAAACAAAAGAGGAAGAGATAGGAAATCTACCTGAGAAAGAATTCCAAATATTGATAGTGAAAATGATCTAAAATCTTGAAATCAGAATGGAATCACAGATAAATAGCCTGGAGACAAAGATTGAGAAGATGCAAGAAAGGTTTAACAAGGACCTAGAAGAAATAAAAAAGAG
>SJYV01051987.1:0-13943 GCA_006410875.1 Neotragus pygmaeus | reverse complement strand
CCCACTGCATGTGCAGGCGGTCACTTTTGTCCTAAAGCTCCCGGGGCATACCCCAGCCTCGGGTGAGATCTTAGGAGTACGCTGGCTCTTTCTTTTACTCTTTCCTGGGCTTCTCTTCTTTTCTCTCCTCATCACTGGATCCTTCCTCCTCATCTTGATCATCATCCCATTGTCCTTTCCCTGTCCAGGTCTCCAAATCCTGAGCAAGAGGAGGAGATAAATCCCAATCCAGAGAGCAGCTCTGAGGAGACAGAACCCTGCAGCACACCTGGGATACAGGGTGAGGTGAGACACCTTGCTACAGTCTCCTCTTATCTGCCCATTGGTAAGGCAGGGAGTCCACCCTGGGTTACAGGGGTGATTGGACATATGACAACTGATGCTGGGCAGACGGGATCGCTGATTAGTCACATGCACTCACGGTCCTGGAAGGAAGGACACACGTACCACAGAGGACCACATGGGAGTGGCACTTGGGAACTCAGGGGTAAGCAGGAAATGTACCTTGTTCATGAGATAAGGAGGGTGGTTCGGTTATGAGACCTTATATGTGGGAGCAGAGTGGGGAGGGGAACTTGCAGTCAGGCCATTTAAGACTCTACCAGTTTCACCTGATGTCAAGGTAACACATAAAACTGGGCCTGAATTTGGGGGACTTACACCACACATTTTCACCACGCTATCTTTATTTTTCCATACATTTTTGATCTGAATAATTTTGGACTTTCTTATTATTATTATTTAGACTATTACTACAATAGCAGAACAGAGAGTTCCTGTATACCCTTCACTTGGCCTCTCGCAATATTAATGTCTTATATAACCTAGTGCATTTATCAAAACCAAGAAATTAGAATTATACAACACTATTATCACACTTCAATTTTATTGGGATTTTACCAGCTTTTCCATTTATGATCCCTTTCTAGCCCAGGATCCAGCCCAGGATCTCACACTGTGTTTAGTCATCATGCCCCCTTAGTCTCACCCATCTCTGACAGTTTCTCAGTCTTGCATTATTCTTTGTGACCTTTACACTTCGAGGAGTACTGGTCAGATACTTCGTANAAGATCTAAATGTCATACCAGAAACTATAAAACTCCTAGAGGAAAACATAGGCAAAACACTCTCTGATGTAAATCATAGCAGGATCTTCTATGACCCACCTCCCAGAGTAATGGAAATAAAACCAAAAATAAATAAATGTGATCTAATTAAACATAAAAGCTTTTGCACAATGAAGGAAACTATAAGCAAGGTGAGAAGACAGCTTTCAAAATGGGAGAGAATAATTGCAAATGAAGCAACTGACAAAGAATTAATCTCAAAAATATACAAGCAACTCCTGCAGCTCACTTTTAGAAAAACAAGCTACCCAATCAAAAATGGGCCAAAGAACTAAACAGACACTTCTCCAAAGAAGAGATACAGATGGCTAACAAACACATGAAAAGATGCTCAACATCACAAGAAATGCAAATCAAACCCACAATGAAGTGTCATCTCATGCTGGTCAGAATGGCTGCTATGAAAAAATCTACAAACAATAAAAGCTGGAGAGGGTGCAGAGAAAAAGGAATCTTCTTACACTGTTGGTGGGAAGGCAAACTAGTACAGTCACTATGGAGGACAGTGTGGAGATTCCTTTAAAAACTGGAAATAGAACTGCCATACAACCCAGCAATTCCACTGCTAGGCATACACACCGAGGAAACCATAATTGAAAGAGATACATTTACCCCAATGTTCATNCTGTGGTCATGTATGGATGTGAGATTTGGACTGTGAAGAAGGCTGAGAGCCAAAGAATTGATGCTTTTGAACTGTGGTGTTGGAGAAGACTCTTGAGAGTTCCTTGGACTGCAAGCAGATCAACCAGTCCATTCTGAAGGAGATCAACCCTGGGGTTTCTTTGGAAGGAATGATGCTAAAGCTGAAACTCGAGTACTTTGGCCACCTCATGGGAAGACTTGATTCACTGGAAAAGACTTTGATGCTGGGAGGGATTGGAGGCAGGAAGAGAAGGGGACAACATTGGATGAGATGGCTAGAGGATATCACTGACTCGATGGATGTGAGTCTGAGTGAACTCCAGGAGTTGGTGATGGACAGGGAGGCCTGGCGTGCAGCGATTCATGGGATCACAAGGAGTCGGACACAACTGAGCGACCGAAGTGAACTGAACTGAGGGGACTTAAATTTTTTTTTTTAATTAAAAAATGATAATATATATCTAGGACTTTCTCTGGAGCTGTTGCAGACAGTGTGGGGTCAGTTAATTTTCATATAGTTCCTTGGTCCAGCTTGTACTTCTCAAGGTTTAGAGGCCCCTTCCCATGTAGTCAGTGCTAATTACAGGGTTTTAATCTATTACACTTGTCACTTTCAAAGTAATTCCCTTTGTTTATTTTAGCTTCTTCTGTTTGCTGGTCTCTTCAGTGTCTGATTTCCACCCTGACACAAGGAGGGTGGTTGTGGTCAGTTTTTTAAGGCTCACTTGTTCAGTCCAGCTGTGCTGGAACACAGCAAACAAATATCAATGGCATTTGCTCACAGTGATTCAGCCACGATGGGTTTGCCCCTGCTCACGGTGTGTGTGCTTTCCCAGTCTACACTGCTCAGGCTCTAGGTTGCTCTGCTGGGAACTGTCTGATGCTGGCCCTGGGTTGTATGCACACTCCAGGTCTAAGCCACTCATGTTCAGGTTTTTGGGTATTCTTCAAAGGCACAGACTTAGTTGGGCCTGCGTTTTGTGCCTGTCCCAGGTCCAGCTCAGGTGACCAGGTGCTTGGTGAGCACAGTCGCCCTCAGTTGAGGGCTGTGACTTATCGCCTCCCCCATCCCAGCCACCTGGCTTTCTGGATGTACAATGGGTGCACTTTCTCAGGTGTGCGGTGTGTCTCTTCAGTGGATGTCAACTGTCCAGAATCCCAAGAAGTCTTGGTTAGCAATGAAGTCTGCTTGCAGTTTGGTATAGGATGCCTCTCTGGGGTGGCGATTGCCCTCTTTTGGCTGCCCTCCCCTGCCTATCTTCAGCGGGGAATGGGCCAGTCCACAGCCAGATAGCTCTGCTCAGTCCTTTGTTCTGTGAGCAGGCTTGGCGGTGTCTTAGGTTAAGGCTTTTCACAGGATAGCTGTCCCACAGTCTGGGTTTCTATCTCAAGCTAGTTGCCTCAGATCACCCTTGGAGCATTCAGGAAGGGTCCTTACTCTAACCAATGCAGCCCACGCCTCCCTGTCCAGCCCCTGCTTGCTAGAGGGGGATGTGAGTGTCTGGGCTGCCGCTCCACTGGGAGCTGCTGTTAGGCACGTAATATATGGGTTTTAGTTATTTGTTTATTTTTCCTCCTGGTTATTTTGCCCTCTGAGAGTCCAAGGCTCAACAAAGACCTGCCAGAGAGAATGTTTCCTGGTGGTAGGAAAGTTCTGTCTTTTTAAAGACCCCTTCCCGGGATGGATCTCCATCCCTACCTCTTTTGTCTCTCTTTTTATCTTTTATCTTTTGTCCTGCTGCTGCTGCTGCTAAGTCACTTCAGTATTGTCCGACTCTGTGCAACCCCATAGATGGCAGCCCACCAGGCTTCCCCATCTCTAGGATTCTCCAGGCAAGAACACTGGAGTGGGTTGCCATTTCCTTCTCCAATGCATGAAAGTGAAAAGTGACAGTGAAGTCGCTCAGTCATGTCTTGACTCTCAGCAACTCCATGGACTGCAGTCTACCAGGCTCCTCCATCCGTGGGATTCTCCAGGCTACCTCCTTTTGAAGGCAATGGGCTGCCTTTGTGGGTGCCTGATGTCCTCTTCCAGCATTCAGAAGTTGTTTTGTGGAATTTGCTTGGTGTTCAAATGTTCTTTTCATGAATTTGTGGGGGAGAAAGTGGTCTCCCTGTCCTATTCCTCTGCCATCTTAAGACCGCCCCCCCCAAAGTTGGCTTTCTAAAGCTCAACATTCAGAAAACTAAGATTATGGCAACTGTCCCATCACTTCATGGCAAATAGATGGGGAAACAGTGGAAACAGTGACAGACTTTATTTTGGAGGACTCCAAAATCACTGCAGATTGTGACTGCATCCATGAAATTAAAAGACGCTTGCTTCTTGGAAGAAAAGTTATGACCAACCTAGTCTGCATATTAAAAAGCAGAGACGTTACTTTGCCAACAAAGGTCTCTCTAGTCAAAGCTATGGATTTTCCAGTAGTCATGTATGAATGTGAAAGTTGGACTATAAAGAAAGCTGAACACTGAAGAATTGATGCTTTTGAACTGTGATGTTGGAGAAGACTCTTGAGAGTCCCTTGGACTGCAAGGAGATCCAACCAGTCCATCCTAAAGGAAATCAGTCCTTAATGTTCATTTGAAGGACTTATACTGAAGCTGAAACTCCAATACTTTGGACCCTGATCAAAGAACTGACTCATTTGAAAAGACTTTGATGCTGGGAAAGATTGAAGGCTGGAGGAGCAGGTGGGAGAAGAGGATGAGATGGTTGGATGGCATCTCAAACTCAATGGACATGAGTTCGAGCAGGCTCCAGGAGCTTGAGAGGGTAACATGCAGGAAGGCCAAGGATCTTCCAACGGAGAAAATAGGCTGCAAGTGTCAGACATTTTTCTCTCTTTTAAGCGGCATGAGGAAACAAACTAGTGATATATCTTTTTTCCTTCTCTATACAAATTTAAAAGGAGGTTTCTCTTAAAATACTGTGTTGCTATAATGACACCTGGTTCCACCTGAAGTTAACTCAAACCTTGAGTTAACCAATGCATTCTTCTTATGGAAATGTTTGTCTTAAGCTATATTAATGTACTATGCATTTACTCCAGACTGTCTTCACATCGGTTTTGCCTAATGGCTCAAAACCTACTTGACAAACCATTATGTTATACTCAGACATTGTTCCCCTAATCTATGTAAATGAAACTATTTGTATGGTAACCTGCCCTTCTGCAAGATTCAAGTCAATCATTTTATGGCCTAGGGTGACTTATCTGGTGCCAAGATTATCCCAAAATACATCTTATGGATGAGGGGCCTGATGCCATTCTGAGTTTTAAGACATTCCTTTCTTTCATTAACAAACTGCTATGGCACCCCACTCCAGTGCTCTTGCCTGCAAAATCCCATGGACAGAGGAGCCTGGTAGGCTGCAGTCCATGGGGTCACGAAGAAACAGCCACGACTGAGTGACTTCACTTTCACTTTTCACTTTCATGCATTGGAGAAGGAAATGGCAACCCACTCCAGTGTTCTTGCCTGGAGAATCCCAGGGACGGAGGAGGCTTGTGGGCTGCTGTCTATGGGGTCACACACAGTTGGACACGACTGAAGCAACTTAGCAGCAGCAGCAGCAGTGACTATGTAACATCCAGCTGACGACTAGCAGGGGGGTACTGTTTCTGCTCCCTTCTGATGCCTATGTCAGAAGCTTTCTCTATCTCCTTTATACTTTATTAAAACTTTATTACACAAAAGCTCTGAGTGATCAAGCCTCATCTCTGGCCCCGGACTGAATACTTCTCCTCCGGAGGCCAAGAATCCCAGCGTCTTTTCGTGGTTCAGCAACAACCTTTCAAGCTGGTGATGGACAGGGAGGCCTGGAGTGCTGCAGTCCATGGGGTCACAAAGAGTTGGACACAACTGAGTGACTGAACTGAACTGAACTGAAGATACAATAAATATCATCCCCATTTTACAAATAAGAAAACTGAGAAACAGAGAAAGCAACTTGCTCAAGGTTAGAGAGCTAACAAATTGTAGAATCAGGATTAAAACCCAGAGAGTCTGGTTCAAAGCTCTATGTACTGGGACTTCCCTGGTGGCCCAGTGGTTAAGAATCTGACTGCCAATGCAAGGCACATGAGTTCAATCCCTGGTCCAGGAGGATGCCATGTGCTGCAGAGCAACAAAGCCCATGCAAGACAATGAGAGGAGCCACCGCAATGAGAAGCATGTGCACTGCAAAGAAGAGTGGCCCTCGCTCGCTGAAACTAGAGAAGGCTGGAGTGTGGCAACAAGGGCACGGCTTAGCCAAACACTAAAACATAAATTTAAAAAAATAAAGTGGCCCTTAATTGCTGCCTAAAAAAAGAAAAAATACTCTGTATTAAACCACTCATCTTATTGGAGCTATCCATATATAGCTCTGTGTGTGTGTGCGTGTGTGCATGTGTGTGTGTGTGTGCTCAATTACATTTAACTCTTTCCGACCTCATGGACTATAGCCCACCAGGCTCCTCTGTCCATGGAATTTTCCAGGCAAGAATAGTAGAGTGGGTAGCTATTTCTTTCTCCAGGGGATCTTCCTGACCCAAGGATCGAACCCATGACTCTTATGTCTCCTGCATTGAGGGGCAGATTCTTTACCACTAGCACCACCTGGGAAGTCCATAGCTCTGAGGAGCAGTGATAATTTTGCCTGTTAGGTATGTGTCCTCCTTCCCTTCCTCTCCCCTCACCAACCACTACCACCCCACCTCACTGATAGCCTATTCAAACCTTCCAGTTACACCATATCCATAGTGTTAAATAAGCCTGTTCCCAACATGTGTGTGGAATGGGGACAAGTGTACAAATGGAGGTCTATATACCATGTGTCCAAATAAGTTTAACAAACTGTTAAATAAAATGACTTGTCTTCCTAGCTTGATAAATATTCCTACATAACAACCTGGAAGTCTAGGTTTGAAGAATTCTTGAGCTCCTTAGATCTCTTCATAAACATTTGGCAACACAAGGAAATCTGGCCTACCTCCCTTCTCTTCCCACTCCTGTCTGCATAGTACACTATCCTGTCTGGTACATATGAATGGAAACTCTAGGCTGAGTGTGAAAGATTCACTCACACATCCCTCAATATCATTCTGGGGCCTAGATGTATACACACTAACAGTATATTCTGCCTTTGGGAGACCAGACCCTAGAAAGAGACCTATGAATGCTCTGAAAATAGATTCCAAGCCATCTGAGAGATTGAGAGAGAAAGAGGTTACAACAGCACCTGGTACACAGTAAAAGCAATAGAACTCATAGCTATGATTAATCCTCTCATAAAAAACACAGACATCATGTGTGCAAACGAGGCAGAGTCCCACCTCTAAAAAACAGCATAGCAACTACTGACTGCCCATGCACAGAATCCAACATATTTTGGGGAGAGTGAGTTTCTGAGCTGCAGAAACACAATTTTCTGTCCCAAACCTCCTCAGTTTCCATGAGTAAATTTAAACACATTTTTTTAAAAGTACAGAAAATCGAGGGAGGGCGGGAAGATGGCGGAGGAATAAGACGGGAGACCACTTTCTCCCACACAATTTCATCANCCAGCAAATTTGGAAAACTCAGCAGTGGCCACAGGACCAGAAAAGGTCAGTTTTCATTCCAATCACAAAGAATGGCAATGCCAAACAATGTTCAAACTACCACACAACTGCACTCATTTCACATGCCAGCAAGGTCATGCTCCAAGCTAGAATTCAACAATACATGAGCTGAGAACTTCCAGATGTACAAACTGGATTTAGAAAAGGCAGAGGAACCAGAAATCAAATTGCCAACCTCTGTTGAAGCACAGAAAAAGCAAGAGAATTCCAGAAAAACATCTAGTTCTTCTTCACTGACTACACNCAACAATACATGAGCTGAGAACTTCCAGATGTACAAACTGGATTTAGAAAAGGCAGAGGAACCAGAAATCAAATTGCCAACCTCTGTTGAAGCACAGAAAAAGCAAGAGAATTCCAGAAAAACATCTAGTTCTTCTTCACTGACTACACAAAGCCTTTGACTGTGTGGATCACAACAAACTGTGGAAAATTCTTAAAGAGGTAGGAATACCAGACCACCTTACCTGTCTTCTGAGAAACCTGTATACAGGTCAAGAAGCAACAGTTAGAACCAGACATGGAAAACAGACTGGCTCAAAACTGGGAACGGAATGCATCAAGGCTGTATATTGTCACCCTGTTTATTTAATTTCTATGCAGAGTACATCATGTGAAATTTGGGCTGGATGAATCACAAACTGGAATCAAGATGGCAGGGAGAAATATCAATAACCTCAGAAATGCAGATGACACCACCCTTATGGCAGAACAAGAAGAGGAACTAAAGAGCCTCTTGATGAAGGTGAAAGAGGAGAGCCAAAAAGCTGGCTTAAAACTCAACATTCAAAAGACTAAGATCATGGCATCCAATTCCATCACTTCATGGCAAATAGATGGGGAAATAATGGAAACAGTGAAAGGCTTTATTTTGGGGGGCTCCAAAATCACTGCTGAAGGTGACTACAGCCATGAAATTAAAAGATGCTTGCTCCTTGGAAGAAAAGTTATGACAACCTAGACAACATATTAAAAAGCAGAGACATTACTCTGCTGACAAAGGTCCATATAGTCAAAGCTATGGTTTTTCCAGTAATCATGTGTGGATATGAAAGCTGGACCACAAAAATGGCTGAGCACTGAAGAATTGATGCTTTTGAACTATGGTGTTGGAGAAGACTCTTGAGAGTCCCTTGGACTGCAAGGAGATCAAACCAGTCAATCCTAAAGGAAATCAACCCTGAATATTCATTTTAAAGACTGAAGCTCCAATACTTGGGCCACCTGATGTGAAGAGCCAAATCACTGGAAAAGACCCTGATGCTAGGAAAGATAGAAGGCAGGAGGAGAAGCGGGGGACAGAGGACAAGTTGGTTGGATGGCATCACTGACTCGATGGACATGAGTCTGAGCAAGCTCCGGGAGATGATGAAGGACAAGGAAGCCTAGAGTGCTGCAGTCCATTGGGTCACAAGAGTCAGACACAACTGAGCAACTGAACATCTCTGTAGTTCCTGCACCTGGGAAAATGTCTGGCACATAGTAGGTGTTTAATATTTGTTGGATGAATTGATGAATGAATGACCACAAATTTAGGATTGTGCCCAATTTTTCTTACTTCTAGTAATAGGGAGAAGAAGCATAGGAAAGGTCAGATATGGGAGACTGTTATCCATCTGATCTTGTCATTACTCTCTTCTTCCTCTGATGGCAAAGAGAGGGAGGAAAAAGAACAAGTAAGATTAGGACAAGGATCAGAGACCACTGCATCGTTTGTTTAGGAAGGCTTGAAGGTATTAACTTCAACAAAACTTCATGGACTTTAAAATCAGAGCAAGCACTTAAGAGAGAATTTCTAACTTTGAAGCCAAAAGAGGGGGGAAATTTTTTTAATGCAAAAACACAGCAAAATTATATCTTGTTAATAAGGTACTGCATTTTTACCTAGGCATTCACATCTATGAAAGCTACTCTTTATGATTATCTGTTTTATATTTTTATATCAAAAGATGTTATAATTATTGTTTGGTTGTCTGTCTGTTTTTTAAACAAACAATACCTTTGGCTAAGTTCAGTCATTTAAATTGCATCACTGAAGTAGCTAACACCCCACTCATGGTTTAGAAAGCCCACTGAGGAGCTTAACAATTTTCTTTAAAGATGCTGTAGGCCTAAACCTCTTAGAGGATCATATTATGCTTAAAAGGTTTATTGCTTTCTTCCAAAGTGTTTGGAGTATTCCTATGTGCAAAGAATTGTACTAAGGGTCATGGACAGTACAATATGGTCCCCATTCATGAGAAGTTAATAATCTAGGCAAGAATTACAAGAAAAGAGGAATGTGATTGGGCTTAAGCACTTTGATGTAACTGTTAGTTTGGTAAATACTCATTTTTTGATAGGTCAGACATTCACTGGTAAAGACCCATTGTATTCAGACCAAATTCCCAAACTAAGCCTTGGAAGGGATACGATTGGGAATATGGAGTGTTGGGGGAGATTATTTGGGGAACGAGCAATAAAATGGAGAAAGAGCGCAAGAAAGAGAGAGGGGAGAGGAGAGCTTTGGACCAAGATGTCTCTGGCTATGGTTATATTTTGCACTCCAAACAGCTGGCTGAGCGTACGGAGTATGGAATGCTTCATAATGTAGAAGGGGCGCCGAGGGAAGAAGAGAGAAAGCGCACAGGAGGGGAGCCCCCCGCAGTCCCAGGGGTGTGGCTCTAGCATTGTCTCAGGGACTCACACAGGCCAGCTGACAGCATGGCCTTTTGTGCTTAAGAGGCCACTTTGTGGGGTAGTTTTAAGACTCGCCCCATCCCCAACCAAATCCCCAGAGATCCACCCAAGAACCCAGGGACTTTGGTGTCCTTGCTTACGAACCTGAGCAACCACAGATGAAGAATCTCTGCAAAGGAGAAGTACTCACTTTTCAGAACAGAGGTGCTAGCCTGAATTTTCTTCCCAAGAAGAAGGGAGGGAGGGAGGAGAGGAGGGATGATTGATCTTGAGCATAAAACCTCATGGCAGAGCTCGACTGCAAAGCTCCGCATGGCCCTGTGATGCTCACTCCTGCAGGCTCCGCGAGCTTCTGGGAGTTGTGGATTGAACTCTGTCTAGGTTGAAGTCCTAACCCCAGTACCGCAGAAAGTGACTGTGCAGATGGGGTCTTTAAGGAAATGACTTAGTTAATCCAATCTGGCCATGTCCTTGTAAGATGAGGAGATTCGGGCTCACCAGGGTACATGTGCACAGGGAGAGGGCCAGGAGAAGCAGCAGCAAGAGGGGAGCTGTGTGCAGGTCAAGTGGAGAGGCCTCAGGCCTCCCCTGCCTGCTGTGATCTTGGACTTTGAGCCTCCAGAACCAGGAGAAAATAGATTTCTGCTGTTTGGGCCACTCAGCCTGTGATGTTTTGTCATGGCAGCCTCTACAAACTAATACAGAGAGGAAAGACACTCATCACCGGGTCCAAATGAGATGACCTAGTGGCTCAGTTGGTAAAGAATCCATCTGCAATGCAGGAGATCCCGGTTTGAGTCCCGGGTCGGGGAAATCCCCTGGAGAAGGGATAGGCTATCCACTTCAGTATTCTTGGGCTTCCCTGGTGGCTCAGACTGTAAAGAATCCACCTGCAATGTGGGAGACCTGGGTTCGATCCCTGGAGGAGGACATGGCAACCCACTCCAGTATTCTTGCCTGGGGAACCCCCATGGACAAGAAGCCTAGCGGGCTGCAGTCCACTGGGTCGCAAAGAGTCAGAGGTGACTGAGCCACTAAGCACAGCACAGCACAGGAGGTTCTCAGCTGTAGCCTTGCCCTGAGGCCCTACTGCTTCGTTGCTGTCAGTTCTGACCACAGACGCCATTACAAGAAACAGACCTTTGAGTTTTTCCCGTGACTTAGCAGCAGCAGCAGCAGCAAGATGCTTCTCATCCATTACCTCACTTAATTATTTCTTCAATAATTCTATTTATTTATTGTTGACCACGCTAGGTCTTTGTTGCTGCACGGGCTTTTCTCTAGTTGTGGCAACAGGGGCTACTCTCTAGTTATGGTAGGCTAGCTTCTCATTGCAGTGACTTCTCCTGTTGCAGAGCGTGGGCTGTGCGGCATACAGAGTTCAGTAGTTGCGGCACACGGGCTCAACAGTGGCTGTATATGGACTTCGTTGTTCCCCAGCACGTGGGATCTTCCCAGATCGGGGATCAAAGCCATGTCTTCTGCATTGGCAAGTGGATTCTTTACCACTCGGCCACCTGGAAAGCCCTGCCTCACTTAACTGTTAATGCAAACCCGAGCCTCAGAAGAAGTTCATTGCTTTCTCCAAGGTCACCCAGTTGGGACATGCTGGGCCCAGGTGAGAAGCCCAGGTCCAAGGTTTCTGATGTCAGGTCGAGAGTTCCCTCTGTCCCACACACAAGGGGCTCCCTTAGAGTTTTTAAAGACCGGGCATGTTAGAGATTGCATTCTCTCTTTCAAAAGGCATCCTGGTCCTCCCAGAAACACAGTCCTTTCACTGGGGTTTCTGTATAAGTCTTATGACTTAGAGAAGAAAAATATTTATTAAGTCTTAATTCTATTTTTACTGGATTTTCCAACCTGAATACTTCCCTGACCACTGTACGTTATGTAGTAGCTGATTAAGAGCGTTATGCAACCCCAAAGATATTACTAAGGAATCATCTAAGAAAGAATGGTTGCTTTCTGGATAATACGCTACTTACCCACCCCCCATCCCAGCTCAGCTCACTGAGCACAACTCTGGCTGAAGCTCCTTGTCGATAACTATTTTTAATGGGATATATTTATAATCGGATACATGTATCACCTCTTCCTCATGGGCACTTGCTTTCTTTCTGGAATCACAGAGGCATCTTAATAGATTGGCTGTGACAGTAAAGAAGTGACTAGAAACAGGTCGGGCCTGATTGTCTATGGAGCCTGAGAATCCTGACTGTTGCTATGCCAGGCCCTTGAAATACTTTATGAAGACATCGGCTCTGGTTGTTACTTTTACAAGAGAGACAGATCCTTCCCCAGAGAGACCGGGCATCCAGGTGATTAAAAGGTTTCCTGACTGCTAAGAGAAAACTTCAGTGGAAATCCCTATGATTTAATGCTGCTTGACAAATATTTACTGTGTATCTATTACACACTAAGCACAGAATCACTGCTTGAGACATGGTGTTTTTCAGCAAAATTATTTAACACAATTGTCCAGAGCTGGAAGAAATTGTAGAGATTGTGTGGTCTGATCCCGTCACTTTAGACATGAGGAACAGTTTGTCTAGTTAGGGAAAATGACTCGTCCAAGGTCAAACCATGGGTTCTTGGCAGGCAGGGGACCAGGGTTTCCCTGATTCCTAGTTCAGTGGCTCCAACATCCTGGGGAGAGTCAGAACCTTAGGAGAGTCTTGTGTCCAAGTGGGTTTTTATCACATTGTGAAAACCATGTGCACATCTGGAAAGGATCCATTAAAAATAACCAAAATGGACAGGGAATGGAAAATAGGCTTTTAAATTAAGTAGCAAAGAGTACAGCTGGACATGAGGAAGGACTTTTTTTGCTGCCAGTGTGATAAAATATAAAAATGAGCAAATCAAAGGAAAGGAAAGCACACTCAGAAATTCTCAAGAGGACAGGAGACAAGCATCTGGCTTTGATCACTGGAGGGTTATCTGCCCCAAAAGAGGGAGCTGCAGCAAATAATCTCTCTGTTTCACCCTCCTCAACTAGAATTTGGTTGTGATTCCAGTGCCTTCTGTAAGACTCTGGCCAAATTGCTATTACTGAGTTCTGCATCAATGACCCTATAATTTGTTTGAAATTTCCTCTCAAATGCACTTCTTTGCCTTCTGGTTGTGTGTGTGTCTGTGTGTTTAAGGCCTTCTTTTTAAACACTTTTGTAAGTGGCCAGAGAAAAATCTGGAACATCGAATCTCAGAATTCAGGGATTTTTTGGGGGGCCAGAGGTGACATGCTGAGGAATCAGAATCTTGGCAGCAACCATAGGTCCAGGCAAGCAAAAGGTCAAGTGCAGGACAAAGTTAGTTGACAGACACCATAGATCTTGACCGGCAGGGTCCCAGAGATCAAAGCAGTGTTATCAAGCAGAACCAAACTCTGACCTCAGTGCAAAAAGGCCTTTGCCTTTTTTTTACATAATCTAAATATAGGTCACCTGAAGTTCAAGATATATATCAGAAGCAGAACAAAGTCAGAAGCTTGACACCAGGAGGGTCAGAGATGCTAGGATGACCTTGAAAGGGGTGGTCACTGTTCATCTCCCATTGCCTGCGGGGCCACTCTAACACCCCAGAGTCACCCTGGGTACACTCAGAAAGAAAGCTTGCGATATCTAGGGGGTATCCACGGTTATGAGACACCCATGTGTATACAGGAAATGACATAATAGCAAACCCCCAGATTGTAAAGGGGTCTGTCCCTACTCCTTCCCAAGGTCTTTCAAATATCTCCTCAAAAAGCAACTCTGCAATGGCCCTAAGCAAATGTCAACTGCCTCAGTCCCTCCCCCTGCTCAGCCCCTCCCCCTACCTGTCTCTTATACACATCTAGATGTGTATAAGAGACAGGATCCCGGTTTGAGTCCCGGGTCGGGG
>SJYV01051982.1:0-10064 GCA_006410875.1 Neotragus pygmaeus | reverse complement strand
ACATAAAAAGATATTATTGGCATCACCCTTCCAAGAGTTTAAAGAATATCTTGGAGGCATATGAGCAGTAGCAATTTTCCATTTTTTGTTTGTTAAATAATCCTCTGTTTCTTTCTGATATTCTTTTATTTAGAATTTATTAAGCACCTACTATGTGTCAGCTGTGCTTTGGAAAAGAACACATCACCTTTGTTTCTCAAAACTATTACTGAAAAACTGCATTTCACCTGACATTTGCCATTTACGCACAAACAACTAAAAACAGTCACATCATTTCAAAGCCAGTTTCACTCCTGCGTCTCCATGGGTGACATAAGTCAGCCTACATCTTTCCTCTTGTTTCATCCTGGCTTCTTTTCATGGCCTGCTATGTTTTCTGCGTCTCTGTTGTTTCTTTTGTTCCAGACCCTTCTTTCTTAACACAGAGTTCCCAAATCATTCCCATCAGTAGGCAACGAGGCTCACACAGAACCGTGAGAGGCAACTTGTGCTTTCTAATTTACAGCTTGACTAGGTTCCCTTGTAGCAGAGAGGAGTGGTTTTTGTTTGTTTTGTAGTTTTCTTTTCATAGGTTCACAATAGGAGGTGGACAAGGTGGTTCCTAGAAAGAAAGGGAGGGAATTGTTGCAGTCATAAGCCCCCCTGCACAGGTTATTGTAACAACTTGCCTGCAGAAGTCACCCCCACCTGAGCCTGGGGTAAGGGTTCTCTTCCTTGGATGTCTGGCAAAAGCCTCGCCTGCAGGCTTGTACCACAGCTGCAGCCCTCAGGGGCCTGTGGGATTCTGGGTCTCCACTCTCCCCATTTCCAGTCTACTTTCTCTAAGAAGTTCTCTAACTGCAGAATATGGTGACTACACCTATAGACCTATAGTTTTGGCTTAGAGTCAGGGTTTCCGTTTTACGAAATGAAATGGGTTACATTGGCCAGCTGTTCACCCGCTGCATTTCTTTTTCTTCCTGGGCACTAACACAGACTACAATCCTTAGACCCTCTTTCCCTTAGGCATATCATGTGACTGAGTTCTAGCCACTAGAAGGTGGCAGAAAGAGCCACGTGACACCCCTGCTGTTGTTCAGTTGCTGAGTCTTGTCCAACTCTTTGCAACCCCATGGACTGCAGCATGCCAGGCTTCTTTGTCCTTCATTGTCTCCCAAGTTTGCTCAAACTCAGGTCAGTGATACCAGCCAACCATCTCACCCACTGTTGCCCCCTTCCCCTCCTGCCCTGCCTCCTGACACAGTATCAGGGTCTCTTCCAATGAGTCGGCTCTTCACATCAGGTGGTCAAATTATTGGAGCTTCAGCTTCAGCATCAGTCCTTCCAATGAATATTCAGGGTTGATTTCCTTNCCCACTGTTGCCCCCTTCCCCTCCTGCCCTGCCTCCTGACACAGTATCAGGGTCTCTTCCAATGAGTCGGCTCTTCACATCAGGTGGTCAAATTATTGGAGCTTCAGCTTCAGCATCAGTCCTTCCAATGAATATTCAGGGTTGATTTCCTTGAGGATTGACTTGTTTCATATCCTTGCAGTCCAAGGTACTCTCAAGAGTCTTCTTTAGCATCATGATTCTAAAGTACAAGTTCTTCAGCACTCAACCTTCTTTATACTCCAACTCTCACATCTTTACGTGACTACCGGAAACATCATAGCTTTGACTATACGGACCTTTGTCCACAAAAGGATGTCTCTGCTTTTTAATATACTGTCTAGTTTTGTCATAGCTTTCCTTCCAAGGGGCAAGCATCTTTTAATTTCATGGCTGCACTCACTGTCTGCAGTGATTTTTGGAGACCAGAAAATAAAATGTATTGCTGTTTCCACTTTTCCTCATCCATTTCCTGTGATGTGATGGACTGGATGCCATGATCTTCGTTTTTTTCCATTAGTATCCATTCTCTGACCCAGGTTTCTGTTACTTATTTCTGGTACTTATCTCACTCGAAGAGTATTATATAATTAGAGATGACTTCAGTACATTCTCCATCACTATTTAATCAAATTTTGGCTATATTCCCGGCATTAGGCACAATTCACTTAACTTGATTCTCAAGCTCCTTCTGGGGGCTTGGGTCTCTGACATTTAGCAGCTCTGCTTGGTGCATGTCTTGTCTCACATGGATTATTTTATTTTAGCAAATCTACTTTTTCCCTAAACTCTGGTATGTGGACCAGCAGTGTTGGATCAGTTAGAACAACAGAATTCATTCCTATTGAACTAGAATCTGAATTTTAACAAGACTCCCCAGTGGTTTGTGTCCTCTTAATGTCTGACAAGCAATTCTCTTTCTCTGAAGAAAGGTTGATTTCTTCAGCAAGATTTGTTGCTGTGGGTGCTGTTGTTGCTTTGTTTGTTTTCTCTTTTTCTTTGCCCACTTGGCTTGTGACATCTTAGTTCCCTGACCCGGGACTGAATCCTGGGCCCTGATATGGAGAGCATGGAGTCCTAACCACTGGACCACCAGGGAATTTCCTAGCAAGACTGTGATCACCCCAAGTTACAGAGGAACATTAGTAATACATTGTGCATAGGATGTCAAGTTAACCAATAATGGATTTAACTCTTTCCAAGTGAATCTACTGTAAAACCAACCAAGCTGATTTGAGGATTTTGCTTTCCATGTGAAAATTTGTTCTTGAGATTGAGTTTGAAAGAATGTATACTGTTGGCTATCACTTAATAATGATTCACCTGAGACCATCAGACTTTTTCAGTTTTCCATTCAGCAAGAAGAGGGCCAACTGAAGAGACAAAGGAAGCCCTATCTCCTTTGTAAATTTCGGAATCTTCATCTCTGTTGCAGATGATGGGGAGGGCTAAGGTTGGCAGATAAAATACAGGACACTCAGGTGAATATGAAAGTCAGATGAATAAGAAATGCCTTTTCAACATTAGAGTGTCCCAAATATTGCATGAGACATACTTATATTAAATATTCATGGGACATGATTATACTAAAAATTATTCATTGTTTATCTGAAGTTCAAACTTAACTGAATGTCTTATATTTTTATTTGCTAAGTCTGGCAGCCATAGAGAAGGCAAAACTTGAAAGAGGCAAATTAATGGGAAATCAGAAGATAGTATTTGAATGTCATTATTTATATTTTAAAGTAAAACATAAAGGCATCCTTTGAGCCTCCAGAGACCACTTTCTTGGCATCAGGACAGCCAAATTTATTCCCACCAAATTGGTGAAGAAAGCAAATGGAAGAGACTTTGATTTTGCATTAATCCAGATATTGCTTTTAAGAATGTGTATACCCTTGATGTAACACATCAAGCACCAGTCCAAATCTCAAATCAATCGCTGTGACGTGAGAAAACCAGGTATGTTACCAGGCAATTAGCTGTTGAGAGCTGCTAAGTTCAGTGGAGATGTCTGCAGCAATGTCCTTTGAGATGTTAAATTCTGGTAGCTTTGACTGCACAGCTCTGGAGAGTAGGCTTCCTCCAACATATTATAATCAATCGCCCCGTCCAAGAGCACCTGTGGCTCTTTAGGTCCAAGAAATAGGAAAACTAATTCTGCCTTACAACCCAACCTAAATTGAATTTGACAAGTATTCCAAAAATTCATCATTTTCCAGGTAACCAGTTTCTTCAGCAGCTTAGATGCTATGAGGAATTCATAAATTGGATGGTAATTAATTCCTTGGGTAACTCATTCCTATGAATTTAGACCAGCTTGAGCTATAAAGTGCTCCTGGGTAATTGTAAAGTGAATTATGTCAGAGCAATGTTTTGCATCAGCAGTTTTTTTAAAATATAAAATTAAATGCTGCAAGCAAACTGTTAGTCTAATTCTTTTCAGCAAATCATATTTTGCATCATCTGAAGATGGGGAAGTTTTGTCTGTGGTAAATGGCAGATTTGAACACTCAATTGAGAAATCCATACCTCAGGATAGATTTTTCCCATTGGAAAAAAATCACTCCTGTTTATAACAACCATTTATTGTGAAAAATATCAAACAACCAAAAAAGCAGAGAATATTAAACACCTAGGTACCCAGGGCCCATTAGCACAGTGTCTTCTCTTTCTCTCCATCTCCTCACTTCCACGTGGGCTGGCTTGAAAGTAAATCTGACACATTTTCTCTCATCTGTGTGTTTCAGAATGCATCTGAAAGGCAATAATTTCCCTTCTAAACTATAGTCAATATATTGCCATTATTAATCACTGCAGATGGTGACTGCAGCCATGAAATTAAAAGACGCTTGCTCCTTGGAAGAAAAGTTANATCTTACATCTGTTTAGGGTTCTCTTTCTTACAGAACTTGTAAACCAAAATATGATATAAACTTAGGCAGATAATTACTCATATGAACTTAAAACTTGAAGTCTTACAGAGACAAAATCCTGAGATCTGTGATATACTGAGCGGATTCAATATTTTATCTAAGTCTGCAAGGCTCATTGAAAATTAGCCAGGCAGAGAGCAGCACAAAGTAATTTTCTGAGCAAGAGAACATCATTCTTGAAGGAAAAGGAGTACTAAGTATTTGATAGGGTCTAGTTAGGGAGGCAATATATAGAGATCCCTCAAATACTGTGTTATTGCGTGGATCTATCAGAGAGAAAACTGAAGCCCTAAGAAGGACTAGATATAATTGGCAACACATACTGCGTTTTGGCTTAATAAAGTCAACATGAAGAATAGATCAATTGAGAAAAATGAGTTATATATTTACCCAGGTAAGAGATTATGGTTTCCCTGACAACTATCATAGTAGGGAAGTTGAAGAAAAATAGAAATATTCAAGATAATTGTTATGATAGAACTGGCAGTATTGGTAGTTGAATAATGGCTAGTGAAAGAGAATGAGGCACAAGGACAATTATCATTTTTTGGCATAAAAGGCTGGGAGAAAGGACTACAATATAATAAAATTCACAAGACTCGAAAAGAAAAATAGATTTTGCTTGCCATATGTATACATGACATGATCAGATAATCTGATATATAAATGAAACCATTAAAACTGGAAAATGTTTGGTAGGGAAATGTAAATAACTCCTTTTAAGGAATACAGTGAAGTGTTTTGAATATATATATTTTAATGAAACATAGAGAAGTCTTTCAGAAGGCATGATGTTAATACACCTGTTGAATAAAATTATTTAGACTCAGTGTATTGGTTTAGTATAATAGGCTTATTCAGAGAAACATTTTGCTCTGGTAAAAGGGATCAATTGTGAATAGATGTTGTATAAATATTTGTTTCTAAAAAACACATTGCAGGAATTTTTTTTTTTTTTTTTTTGCTATACTATGCATTAACCCACTCCAGTATTCTTGCCTGGAGAATCCCATGGACAGAGGAGCCTGGTGGGCTACAGTCCATGGGTCGCAAAGAGTCAGACACGACTGAGTGACTTCACTTCATGCATNTTTTTTTTGCTATACTATGCATTAACCCACTCCAGTATTCTTGCCTGGAGAATCCCATGGACAGAGGAGCCTGGTGGGCTACAGTCCATGGGTCTCAAAGAGTCAGACACGACTGAGTGACTTCACTTCATGCATTTCTACAATTAGAAAAACAAAATAATAAAGTAGTATGCACAGTTTATTACTTTGAATACTTACTGGTAGTATAGGTAAACCAGGGCGTTCCCTGGCTCAGATGATGAAGAATCTGCCTGCAATGTAGGGGACCTGTATTCGATGCTCGGGTCAGGAAGATCCCCTGGAGAAAGGAATGACTACCCATTCAAGTATTTTTGCCTGGGAAATTCCATGGACAGAGGAGCCTGGCAGGCTACATACAGTCCATGGGGTCGCAAAGAGTTGGACATGACTGAGCAACTAACAACACTTTCATGAACAATTTCCTACCTGTAATACTTAAGTTGTCATATCGCACCTACTATGATGTTTACTGTTTAGTTCAGTCGCTCAGTTGTGTCCGACTCTTTTCGACCCCGTGAATTGCAGCATGCCTGGCCTTCCTGTCCATCACCAACTCCCAGAGTTCACTCAGACTCACGTCCNAGGCTTAAACTCCCACCTCCCCTCAGCAGGTATGTTTCCTAGTTGTATCCTCTGAGGTCAGTTTTTGGGTCAAGAAATATCTTGATCTGGGTTGCCCTTCCTCAGTGAAACAGAATTTCAAACAGGTGGGGCTGAGAATTACTGTATTTGCCATGTCCACAGGCTAACTACCAGAAGGAGGCGTCAATCACTCTACACCAGAGTTCACAACCCAGGTGACTTTGGTCTCCAGAGGATATTTTGCAATGTGTGGGGCTGTTTTTAATTGTCACAACTGGGAAAAGGGGAAAGGTACTACTTGCATGTCGTGGATATAGGTCTAGAATACTGTTAAATACCCTAAAATTGCACAGGACTGTCCCCACCACAAAACATTATCCTCCTCCAAGTCAACAGCACTAAAATTGAGAAAGCCTGGCCTATACCAATGAAGCAAAATTCCATTAAAAGGCAGAGTCCTCTCTCATCACTAAAAATGCTCAAACAATTGGCAACCCAATTCACAGACCCAAACATCACCAAAAGAGACCTGATTGCCCGGTGGGGGCTGAAGGAAGGACCAGGGACAGTAAGGGGATTTCTCAGGTGTCATTCTGATCAGGTCCTAGGCTTCACCTAAATACAAATACTTCCCGTAGGAAAACCTAGCAATTATGGTGCAAGTGTGCTGTCTTCTGACTCTTTGTGACCCCATGAACTGTAGTCCACCGGCTCCTCTGTCCATGGAATTTCCCAGGCAACAATACTGGACTGGGTTGCCACTTCCTCCTCCAGGGGCCCCTCCCAACCCAGGGATCAAACCCACATCTCCTGCAGTGGCAGGTAGTTTCTTTACCACTTGGGCCACCAGCAATTCTACAGCACATCAAAAATTACTGCAAGTAAGTACTTTTTAACACAATCTGTATACACATGGGCACTTTGTTTTTCATGCTAGTTCCTTCAAAGAGCAGACTTTTAACCACTAATTGCATAAGCCTAAAAAAAAAATCAATAAACCCACTATTTTAAAAAATGTTTTTAAGAGAAGGACAAACTGGAAGCCTGTGCTTTAGGTAAGTCAGAAATTCCTCATTCTAATGGAGTTTCAATGGCAATCTCCATTTCTCTGGTACTTTCTAGGTTATTGAATACTTCACACAGAGTCCCTTTTTAATCCACACAAGTTACCTTACCAACACCCACCATTACTAAAAGAGCTGCAGATTTTTGTGATAACTGGCAATACGAAATGTACTATAATTCTGGAAATCAAAATCACCAATCTAATAATTATAAAAGAAAAATGTACAGAAATGAAAAAAATCTTGTCTTCCTATTTTAAAAAAACTCAAAAGTTATACATAAAAATAGTAAAATTTTTACACTCTACATATAATTAATGCATATTTTTTTAACCAAATATCTTGTTTCGAAATCTGTTTACCTATTATAGAAATTAGGAATCTCCACCTTTTTTTCTGAAGCTGAAGCTCCAATATTGTGGCCACCTAATGTGAAGAGCCGACTCATTGGAAAAGACTTTGATGCTGTGAAAGATTGAGGGCAAGAGGAGAAGAAAGCGACAGGATAGGATGGTTGGATGGAATCACTGACTCAATGGACATAAGTCTGAGCAAACTCAGGGAGACACTGAAGGACAGGGAAGCCTGGAGTGCTGCAGTTCATGGGTCGAAAGAGTCGGACATGACTTTAGCAACTGAACAACAATAACCAAAACACTTTTTCTTAAAGGGCCAACCAGTTAATATTTCAGGCTTTGAGGGTCACAGGCAAAATAGAGGATATTACATGGGTATTTATATAACCATTTCAAATGTAACTATGTAAACAGGTAAAACCACTCTTAGCTCCCAGGCCATAGAAAGCAGGTGGTTGTCCACATCTGTGCTATACACTATAACTTGCAACTCTTATTCTAAGTAAATAGTGATTCTTTATCACTATAAGGTCTCACTCATCTTTCTTTTTTCTTTTTCTACAAACACGTCATATATAAGTATAATTTTACTTTAGTAAGGAGGGTTTATTTCATTCTTTACAACTGCTACAGGCCACTCAGAGGACTCAACCAGCAACCAATCTCACTGCCTTCTTTACCATTCTATCCAAAGCATTTAAGGCATCCTTCAACCTGTACACCAAACAGGAAACACAAATAAAGCTATCCCTTTCAACAGAGACAGGTGGATAGGAAAGTAGTTTTGCTTCATCAAATCTATCCAATTAGAAGAGCAATGAAATGGGCACTTATTAGGAGGTTGTAAATGCCATTTTAATGTCTCACAATTGACAAAGAAAGAAACCCACAATACCTAATAAAAACTAGATAAAAAGTAAAGTCAGTTTGAAGAGGTAAAGTGTTTCTTTTAGGCAATGAGGTAATGATACCTGAAAAAAGTTGAAAAAGAAGGCTAACTTTGAACAGATGAAATGGGAAGGTCTAATTCTAAGCACCCCCCATTTTCCCTTATTCTCTGCCACAAAAATCCACCTCTTCCCTGGGAATTCATGGAGCACCTACATGTGTCATACCATGCTTATCTTAATCAAGTATTTTCATTTTCATGAGCCACAAATGGACTGAAGAGGCCTACCCTGGTGGCACCTCCTACATGACACTGTCTAATCTTCTGCTTACTGACCTCATGGATTTACAATCCCCAATTCAACAGGACCTGATAAGATGTAGCTAAGAGGGAAAAAAAAAAGAGAGCACAAGCATTTTGTACTTTTTTCCTTTTTTTGCCTTTACAGAGAAAATATCCCTGAGCAAGAAGTCAGAAGATGAGGATTCTAGTCTCTAGTCTATTCAGAGATTTCAGGGTGAAATCCCTGGCAGCAACCAGGAGTGATTAGGGACAGATGCCTGAAACCAGAAGGCCCAGTTTTTAATTTTAGGCCCATCACTACTTGCTCTGAGAACCTGGAAGAGACCCACTACCCGTTTGGGCCTTGGCCTTCTCACCTGAGAGGCAGGAAACCGCCACCTAGCCGGGAGTATTGTTGGGAGGCACGAATGGCACTCCTTGAAAAGTGATTAGCTTATGAGTGCTCAGTGAATGTTACCTGTCATCACTTCTTAATCTCTCCAAGCCTCAGTTTCCTCAGAGGGTTACCAGGTACATCAGAGGAAATCATTAAAACGGAATGTGTTCCACAAACTATGAAGCCTCACCCACATATAAGGTTTTAGCTAATATCCCCATCCAAGACACACAGGACTTTGTTACAGCTGAACAACTTCCCACTGCTGCAATTTGAGATACACACTCAAATATCTGCAGTACCGCTGCTTCGAGAACTTTCTCACCAGTGAGGTTTTATTTGTGGTACACTGTTTCACCAAATGATGACAATAAGCCATTAGGTCAGCTGCCACAAAAATACATTTCAGAAAGCAGTCACACACAAGGTAGAGCAAGAGGACAGCGCAATGAAGACAATAATCAGCATCTCTCCCAGCAAAATGTCCTGACTTCTCCCCACTACCTCACCACATGCTCTCTACCCTGCCACTTTCTCTCCTCGGCAGGTTGCAATATGCCTTGTGTCTAATGACTCCTTGGGGCTCCACAAGTCTCTGTTACTGTAAAAAGCAACAAATTACACTCATTAAAATCAATATGGGGTAAAGCCTTGACCATTTCAAATTAGCAATGCAGTGTTCAAATTTAAAGAATGTATTAGAATTTAAAGATAAGGCAAATGCTGCTAAACAGAAGTGAGTACATTCCCTATGTCATCAGAAATCTGAGGGTAAAAGTTATGAAACCCTGTTTTCGGATGTGTTAGCAAGGTCCAGAAAGAGTGCTTTTCTGCAAAGATTCTTCATTGGGATCTATCCTGATTTTTTTTTTTAAAGCTAAATTACTGTGTCTTATTTTTTTTTCTGCCACTTTTTATTATTATTTTTAATTAATTTATTTTTTTTTAATTTTACTTTACAATACTCTATTGGCTTTGCCATACATTGATATGAATCCACCACAGGTGTACACAAGCTCCCAATCCCGAATCCCCCTCCCACCTCCCACCCCACAACATCTCTCTGGATCATCCCC
>SJYV01051980.1:0-24992 GCA_006410875.1 Neotragus pygmaeus | reverse complement strand
CTAAAAAGCCTCTTAAAGAAAGTGAAAGAGGAGAGTGAAAAAGTTGGCTTAAAGCTCAACATTCAGAAAACAAAGATCATGGCATCCGGTCCCATCACTTCACGGGAAATAGATGGAGAAACAGTGGAAACCATGTCAGACTTTATTTTGGGGGCTCCAAAATCACTGTAGATGGTGACTGCAGCCATGAAATTAGAAGATGCTTACTCCTAGGAAGAAAAGTTATGACCAACTTAGATAGTATATTCAAAAGTAGAGACATTACTTTGCCGACTAATGTCCATCTAGTCAAGGCTATGGTTTTTCCTATGGTCATGTATTGATGTGAGAGTTGGACTGTGAAGAAGGCTGAGCGCTAAAGAATTGTTGCTTTTGAACTGTGGTGTTGGAGAAGACTCTTGAGGGTCCCTTGGACTGCAAGGAGATCCAACCAGTCCATTCAGAAGGAGATCAACCCTGGAATTTCTTTGGAAGGAATGATGCTGAAGCTGAAACTCCAGTATTTTGGCCACCTCTTGCGAAGAGTTGACTCATTGGAAAAGACTCTGATGCTGGGAGTGATTGTAGGAAGGAGGAGAAGGGGACGACCGAAGATGAGATGGCTGGATGGCATCACGGACTTGATGGACATGAATCTGACTGAACTCCGAGAGTTGGTAATGAACAGGGAGGCCTGGCGTGCTGCATTTCTTGGGGTCGCAAGGAGACGGACACGACTGAGCGACTGAACTGAACTGAACTGAACTGATGTCTTATGTTCAAGTCTTTAAGCCATTTTGAATTTATTTTTGTTAATGGTGTGAGAGTGTGTTGTAAATTCATTGATTTATATGTCCAACATTCCCAACCCTACTTGCTGAAGATACTATCTTTTTCTCATTGTACATCCTTTGTCAAAGATTAATTGACCATAGGCATGTGGGTTTATTTCTGTATTCTCTCTTATTCGATTGATCCATGTGTCTGTATTTTTCTTTCTATACTGTTTTGATTACTATAGTTTGTACTATTGTCTTAAGTTAGGGAAATCTGGGCCTGCTGCTTTGTTCTTTTTCTTCAGGATTGCTTTGGCAATTATGGATTCTTTATGATTCCATATAAATTTTAGGATTCTTTGTTCTAGTTTGTTCTAGTTGTCTGGAAAATGTCTTGGGTAATTTGAAAGTGATTGCATTAAATTTGCAAATTGATTTGGCTAGTATAGCCATTTTAACAATGTTAATTCCTCATTCCAGGAGCATGGGACATCTTCACATTTCTTTGAGTCATCTTTAATTTCACTTATTGTTTTATAGTTCTCAGTGTATAAGTCTTTCATTTTCTTGGTCAAGTTTATTCCCAAGTAGTTATTATTTTGAATATAATTTTAAAGTGCATTATTTTTTATATTTACTTTCTGATATTTATTGTTAGTGTAAAGAAATATAACCAATTTCTAGATGTGAATCTTGTATTCTGCTACTTTGCAGAATTTGTTTATTAGTTCTGTTTGTGTGTGTGTGTGTGTGTGTGTGTGATTTTTAGGGTTTTCTATATATAGTTATCTTATCATCTGTATATAATGACAAAATTTCCTCTTCCCTTCCAGTTTGGTTACCTTTTATTTCTTTTTTCTTGATTGATTGCTGTAGTTAGGATTTCCAAAACTATGTTCAATAGAAGAGAGGAGAATTCCAGATTTTAGCAGGAAGATTTTCATGTTTTCACCATTTAATATTGTATTAGCTGATTGTCATAAATAGATTTTATGTTGGGATATGTTTCCTCCATACCCATTTTCATAAGGGTTTTCATGATTGTTGGTTAAATATTATCAGATGCTTGTTCTACATTTATTGAGATGATCACACAGTTTTTGCCTTTTCTTTAGTCTGTGTTGCATAAGTTGAACCATCCATTTGAATTTTGGATGAACCCCATTTGGTCATGGTATATGATATTTTGTATGCATTATTGGATTCAATTTGCTAATGTTTTGTTGAGAATGTTTTTGTATTTATAGTCATCAAAGATATTGGCCTGTAGCTTTATGTTTTTGTTTTTTTAAATATAAATTTATTTATTTTAATTGGAGGCTAATTACTTTACAATATTGTGTTGGTTTTGCAATACATTGAAATGAATCCACCATGGGTGTACATGTGTTCCCCATCCTGAACACCCATCCCACCTTCCTCCGCATCCCGTCCTTCTGTGTCTGTGTGTGTTTAATGTTGTCTTTGATTTTGGTATCATGATGATAGTGGTTTTCTAGAATGTCTTTGGGAATGCATCTTCCTCTTCAATCTTTTGCAAGAACTTGAGAAGGGTTGGAAGAAGCCCTTCTTTTTATGTTTGTTAGAATTTGTCTCTGAAACCATCTGGACCTGGGCTTTTGTTTGTGATGG
The DNA here is from genome assembly GCA_006410875.1 of Neotragus pygmaeus. NCBI lineage: Eukaryota > Metazoa > Chordata > Mammalia > Artiodactyla > Bovidae > Neotragus > Neotragus pygmaeus. The sequence continues at coordinate 22,605 of SJYV01051980.1, read as the reverse complement.
GTTATTTTATTATAAATGCTATTTCACTTCTTGTTATCTATCTGTTCAAATTATCTATTTCTTCTTGAGTCAATTTTGATAGTCTCTATATTTCTAGAAACTAGTCCATTCCCTCTAGGTTGTCAAATTTGTTGTCATATAATTTTTTAAAATATTCCATGTTTTTTCTATTTCTGCATATTGAGTGTCATATCTCATTTTTCATTTCTTACCTTGTTTATTTGGGGCTCTCTTTTCTTCTTGGTGGGCATGGCAAGATGTTTGTTAATCTTGTTGGCATTTTCAAAAGTTTTATTGATTTTAAACTGTTTTTAATCATTATTTTAATTATTTCCTCTCTGATCTCTATTATTCCCTTCTTCTGCTTACTTTAAGTTTGTTTTTTCTTCTCTTTCAAATTCTTAATTGCTAGGTTAAGTTATTTTTTGAGACTTTTCTTGTTTTATGAGAAATATCTGGGTCATTATGAAGTTTCCTCTTAAGAACTGCTTTTGCTTGCATCACATAGATTTTATATAATTATATTTTCAGTGTCATTTCTTTCAACTTTCTTTTAAGTTTTCTATTTGACTCCATCATTAATCCATTTTTTTAGAAATCAGTTTTTTTTTCTCATTTTTTTTTTCCCTATGGTTGATTTTTATTAATGCTTTTGTGATACTGTGGTCAGAAAAGATGCTGAAATAATTTCTATACTCTTAAATTTGCTGAGATTCATTTTGGTTTTGTTTTGTCAATCCTAGAGAATGTCTCAAACGCACTTGAAAAAAATAGGTATTCTTTTTTTTAATGCATTATCTTGAAAATTGCAATTAACTGCATAACTGCATAACAGCATAACTGTTCTATTTTACCACTTAAGATCTCTATTGTCTTGTGGAATTTTGTCTAAAAGATCAACATGAATTAGGTGTTAAAACCTCTTATTATTATATTCCTGTCAATTTCACTCTTTGTTTTATTTGTTTGTTTGCTGTTTTTTGGTGTGTGTGTGTACTCCACTACTATATTAGGAGGTGATGGAATTTTAGCAGATGCTATTAAAGTGCCACACTCAATATGCCAGCAAATTTGAAAAACTCAGCAAAGACCACAGGACTGGAAAAATCAGTTTTCATTCTAATACCAAAGAAAGGCAATGCCAAAGAATACCCAAACTACCACACAATTGCACTCATTTCACACACTAGCAAAGTAATGTGCAAAATTTATCAAGCAAGGCTTCAACAGTATGTGAAACAAGAACTTCCAGATGTTCAAACTGGGTGTAGAAAAAGCAGAAAAATCAGAGATCAAATCACCAACATCTGTTGGATCATAGTAAAAGCAAGAGAGTTCCAGAAAAACATCTACTGCTGCTTTATTGACTATGCCAAAGGTTTTTACTGTGCAAATCACAACAAACAGTGGAAATTTCTTCAAGAGGTGGGAATACCAGAACACCTTACTTAACTTCTGAGAAATCTGTGTGTGGGTCAAGAAGGAACAGCTACAACCAGACATGGAACAACAAGCTGGGTCCAAATTAGGAAAGGAATACATCAAGAATATATATTTTCACCTTGTTTATTTAAATTATATGGAGTGTACATCCTGTGAAATATCAGGCTGGATAAAGCACAGCTAGAATCAAGATAGCTGGGAGAAATATCAATAACATCAGACATGCAGAGGACACCGCCCTTATGACAGAAAGGGAAGAGGAACTAAAGAGCTTCTTGATGAAAGTGAAAGAGGAGAGTGATAAAGCTAAGATCATAGCATGTAATAGACAGGGATGTCTGGTGTACTGCTGTCCATAGTGTCGAAAAGAGTCAGAAAGGACTGAGCGACTGAACTGAACTGATACTGATGAGTGTACAATCCTTTTCCTGTATTGATCCTTTTATCATTAGACTGTGTCCTTTATCTTTCTTTGTCACCTTTGTTTTAAAGTCCATTTTGTCTGATATGAGGGTTGCAATCACCACTTTCTTGTTATTTCCATTTGTATGATGTATCTTCTTCCATTCCCTCACTTTCAATCTATGTGTGCACTTTGCCCTAAAGTGGGTCTTTTGTAGGCAGTATATCGTAAGCTGGTTTTTTTTTTTTTTTCATTCAGTCTGCCACTGTATGTGTTTTGATTGGATTATTTAGTCCACTGACATTTAAGGTAATTATTAACAAATATGTATTTATTATCATTTTAAATGCTGTTTTCCATTTGATACTGTATTTCTTTTTTGTTACTTCATTTTCCTTTTTCTTGTTATGGCTTATTTCCTTCCATTATATGCTTCTGTTCTCTTTTAATTTGGTTCTTATGAATGTACTGCATTTTTTTGATTTGTTGTTACTCTGGGTTTTTTTTAAGTATCTTAACCTCTTCCTATATCTACTTGCTTTAGTCTGATAGTCACTGAGGCTCAAGCACATTCTTAATAAAGGGGAGGGGGAAATTTACATTTTCTTATTTTCCTCCACCACATTTTATAATTTTGATATCTTTTTTTTAATATAAATTTATTTTTACATCTTCATGTTTATCCTTTTGCTGTTCATCATGGACATTATTGTTTTCACAAGAATGTTTTGATTTTTTAAAATCTGTCTGCTGGCTTATTTAAATAACTACAACTATGATTTCCTCTTTCCTTCAGTTTTTTGTTTCTTTCTTGTTTAGAGAAGAATTTTTTTCAATATCTTCTTTAGGATAGACTTATCATTGCTTTGTTCTTTTGATTTTTGCTTGTCTGAGAAATTCTTTATCTCTTCTTATATTGTAAATGATAATCTTACTGCTTAGAGTATTGTCAGTTGCGTAATTTTCTTTTTAGGAATTTGAATATATGTTGTCACTCCCATCTGGTCTGCAATGTCTCTGGAAAGACATAAGCTGATAACCTTAATAAAGGGGTTCTCTTGTAATTAACTATTTTTCTTTATCCTTGCTGCCTTTAGAATCTTCTGTTTAATGTTTTGCCTTTTAATTATGTTTTGGTGGAGGTCTGCTTAGCTTCATCTTGTTTGGGACCCTTTGTGATTACTGTACCTGAATTTTTGTTTCCTCTTTAGTTTTGGGGAGTTTTCAGCCATAATTTCTTCAAATATATTTTTGATCCCCTTTTCTCTTTCTTCCACTTCTGGAACCCCTATTATGTGTAGATTGGCATGCTTTGTATTATCCCATAGGTATCATATTACTTCTCTTTTGTATTCGGTTTTCTTCATTTGACTTTCTGTCTGCTGTTCTTATTGGGTGATTTCCATTATTCTATCATCCAGATCACTTATTTATTATTCATTCCACAATTCATTGCCTTTGCTTCAACTTTCCTCTCAGCAAATGAGCTTTCTAATTTTCCTTGGCTCCTCTTAATAGTTTCTAGCTTGTTTTAACAGTACTCTGCATTTCTGTTGATAGTCTTTCTTAATTTCTTTAATATTTTCATTATCTCTGTTTTGAATTGCTATTAGACAGAAGAGGTCTCATTCATTGTTCTTTCAGGGGAATTTTCTCGACCTTTTAGTTAGGAATGATTCCCTCACTTCTTTGTTATACTTATATTTCTCTTATTTTGTGTTTAAGAGAAACCATGATCTACTGTGGTCTTGGAGGGCTATTTATATGTGGGAGCATCCCTGTGTGGATTGTGTGGGTTTAATATATTTTGTGCAAAGGCTGTTTTAGTATGGATGTCTGCTGCCTCTTAGCGCAGTGTGTGCTGGACATTACACCCTTGATAGGGAGTGTGGAGATGCAGCAGCAGTGCCTGCTCCCAGGGCTCTAGGCAGGGATGGTGGCTTGTGTGAAACCCTAGGGCCCACAGTGGAACAGAGGTAGCCTGAGAGTTTTTCTGGAAATTGTGATGGAGGTGGCACCTGGTCTCCACTCCTAGAGCTCAAGTAGGCAGAGTCCTGTCACCTGGGGGTCCATGCAGGGAAAAAGGCTGTAATGGTGGTTCCTTCTCCTCCACTCACACACCTCACAAACAACGGTGTCTGGCCTCTTAGGTGGGCTCAGGCTTTCTCTGTATATACCCTCAGTTGAGGTCATACCAGACTCTGGCCTCTTAATTCTTGCTTAATTCCTTCACAGCCAGCCCTGATCTTCTCTTCATGTCTGATCTCTGAAATTTGAGCTTAAGCACCTAGCCCTCACCCATAGCAGGGAATGCACACCCCAGGGTGGCTAGCACTGGGAGCTGACACTATTTGTGCAGACTTCTCTCCACTCTGGCTGCTGCAAACAAGTTGTTGCACTCTCCTCTGGGAAATAAAAGCTTCCCCTCTGTCTTGGCTGATCTCCCACCAGTGTGAGGATTTCTCAGGATGCAGGAATATTTCCTGTTCACAACTCCCTTCCAGGGGTGCAAGTCCCACCCTGATTCCTTTCTATCTTTCTTTTTTCTTTTGTCTTACCCTGTTATGTGGAGATTTTCTTGCTTTTTCAAAAGACTGAGGTTTTCTGCCAGCATTCAGCAAATATTCTATGAGAGTCATTCCACCTGTTGATTTATTTTTGCTGTGTGTCTGTGAGAGGAGATGAGTCCCATAGATACATCAGGGAGGGAAGGATAGAGTGGGATGAATGGAGAGAGTAGCGTTGAAACATATACATTACTGTGTGTAAGATGGATAGCCACTGGAAATTTTCTCTGTGATGCAGGAAGCTTAAACCCATTGCTCTGTGACTGCCTAAAGGGGTGGGATATGGTGGGAGTTGAGAGGGAGTTTCAAGAGAAAGGGGACATTTGTATGCCGGTGGCTGATTCGTGTTGATGTACGGCAAAACACAGCACAATATTGTAAAGCAATTATCTTCCAATTAGAAATAAATAATTTTTAAAGTTTTTTTTTGTTTGTCTTTTACTTTTAGTAAAGCAGTTCTCAGTAGTAAATCAAGGTACATAGTCAAATGAACACTGGACAGAAGAAATGCAGTATGGGGAAAATGTGAGAAAAATCCAAAGAAATTACCAAGTAGCTTCTATAACTTTGGTTTTAGATTGATGAGTGAATGCTCTGTGGTTTAAAAGAGTGGATCTGCATATATAAATATATGTTGCATATATAAATATATATGTTTCATATATATATATCTCCAAACATCCTCCCTGTCTTAGAGTTATAATTTAATAATTAACAACATAGATTTTAGAGTTATGCAAGAATTTTTCAATTTTTTTTTCAAATAATGTATTTTTTTTTTTGAAAGAAAGAAAGTTAAAAGAAAGTGAAGTCACTCAGTCGTGTCTGACTCTTTGTGAACCCATGGACTGTAGTCTACCAGGCTCCTCTATCCGTGGGATTCTCCAGGGCAATATATTGGAATGGGTTGCCATTTCCTTCTCCAGGGGATCTTCCCCACCCAGGGATCAAACCCCGGTGTCTCACATTTCAGGCAGACGCTTTACCCTCTGAGCCACCAGGAAAGCATTTTGTTTGAGAAAGGTTTTTAAATCACCCTTTCCCCCAAATACTAGAACATTGTTTCTCAAAATGTATTCTTTTTAAGGTTGACATCTTAACTAGTTAGATAAGATTTCAATTCTGCTACAGATAATCCTCAAAAATTACTACTTCACTTTAATGAGTTTAGTTTCTTTATTGATTAAAAAAATGATGCTTTCAAAATGTGGTGTTGAAGACTCTTGAGAGCCAACTCATTAGAAAAGACCCTGATGCCGGGAAAGATCGAAGGAAAGAGGAGAAGAGGATGACAGGGGATGAGATGTTTGGATAGCCTTACCGACTCGATGGACATGAGTTTGAGGAAACTCCGTGAGTTGGTGATGGGCAAGGAAGTCTGGCATGCTGCAGTCTATGGGGTCACAAAGAGCTGGACACAACTGAGCAACTGAACAACAACTTTGTACAGAAATTAAATAAGCAGGATGATATACTCCTCCACCAATTTTGAACCAGTACATTTTCCCACATCCGGTTCTATCTGTTGCTTATTGACCTGCATACATTTTACTTAGGCGACAGGTAAGGTGCTCTAGTATTCTCAACTTTTTAAGAATTTTCCAGTTTGTTGTGTTCCATACAGTCAAAGACTTTTGCATAGTCAATGACTCAAAAAAAAAAAAAATATATATATATATATATTTAATTCCCTTGCTTTTTCTATGATCCAACAGGTGTTGGCAATTTGAGTTCTGATTCTTCTGCATTTTCTAAATCCAACTTGTACATTTGGAATTTCTCAGTTCATGTACTACTGAAACCTAGCTTGAAGGATTTTGAGCATTACTTTGTTAGTGTGTGAAATGAGCACAGTTGTAAGATAGTCAAACATTCTTTGGAATTGCCTTTCTTTGAGATTGGGATGAAAACTGACCCATTCTGGTCCTGTGGCCCCTGCTGAAATTTCCAAATTTGCTGGCATATTGTGTGCAGCCATTTTAACAACGTCATCTTTTAGGAATGAAACAGCTCAGTTGGAATTCCACCTTCTTCACTAGTTTTGTTGGTAGTAATGGTTCGTGCTGCTGCTACTGCTGCTAAGTCACTTCATCGTGTCTGACTCTGTGAGACCCCAGAGACAGCAGCTCACCTGGCTCCACCATCCCTGGGATTCTCCTGGCAAGAATACTGGAGTGGGTTGCCATTTCCTTCTCCAGTGCATGAAAGTGAAAAGTGAAAGTAAAGTCGCTCAGTTGTGTCAGACTCTTCATGACCCCATGGACTGCAGCCCACCAGGTTCCTCCACCCATAGGATTTTCCAGGCAAGAGTACTGGAGTGAAATGCCATTGCCTTTTCCAAATCATGGTCCCTAGGACCCACTTAACTTCATACTCCAGAATTTCTGCCTCTAGGTGAAGGACCATGCTATTGTGGTTAACCAGGTCATTAAGAACTTTTTTGTATAGTTCTGTGTGTTTTTGCTACCTATTCTTGATCTCTTCTGCTTCTGTTAGTTCCTTGCTATTTCTGTCCTTTACTGTGCCCATTTTTGCATGAAATGTTCCCTTGGTATTTCCAGTTTTCTTGAAGAGATCTTTAATTGTTTCCATTCTATTGTTTTCCTCTATTTCTTTGCATTGTTCACTTAAGGCTTTCTGTATCTCTCCTTTCTATTCTCTGGAACACTGCATTAAGCTGAGTATTTCTTTCCCTTTCCCCTTTGCTTTTTGCTCTCTTCTTAGCTATCTTTAAGGCTTCCCCCTGACAAGCATTTTACCTTGTTGATTCCCCCCTGCCACCTTGAGGATGGCTTGGTCACAAACTTCTATTTTTAACTTAAGATAATAAATCATATTAATAAGCTTCTTAATGTTTAACCATCTTCACTTACACTGATAATTCATAATTAGTCATATTTATCAGTATTTAATTAGCTAGAGAAAGTAAATACATTTTGTTAATGTTTTACTTAATACTTTAATTCTATACTCATGAGTGGCTCTGGTTTATACTTCTTTGTCCATAACTAAATAATTAAGCATATTTTTCTATGTGCTCTAAAAATGTTCCAGTATAACTTAAAGTTTTGCTAGTTTAATTTTAACTCAAAATTATCAGCAAATACTCTTGTTAATTGTACATTAGCCAAGTTAATAATTCATTAGTCACCAAGTTTTCAAAGCACAATCAAAACTATCTAGAAATAAAGTTAGTACTAAAATTTACCAAAGTGTTTCAACCTTTCTTAATGACTCAAAAAAAAAAAAAAAAACTTCAATATTTTCCGAAAATATTTCATTGAAAGGATCCCAATACAAAACAGATGGCACACTTAAATTGTTATACTTTATTGAAATTTTCCTTGCAAATGGCTTATAAAAAGCCTAAGAATGTAGTATTGAGGAACCACATGGAATAAAGATCCCCAGGAGCAGAGGACTATTTCCACCTACAAGAATCAAAAGGATGAGGGAGGGGAAGAGCCAGGAGAGAGAAAGTCATGTAAAAGATGCCACCTAGTGAAGTCTGTGTGTTAACAGACTCAGTCAGCTTGAAGTAATCCCTCAAGGAAGGCAGCTAGAAGCTGGAGAGCACAGAAGCTGCTGGTGTGTTTTATAGGGGTCAGCTTCCAGAGACAGCTAAGCAGAAATAGAAATGAAGCACATTTACGAACAGACAAAGGAAGATATTCTGCACATCTTTCCAAGGGGTCAGAGACTTCCTGTGCTATGCTTTTTGTTGTACCCACTCCAGTATTCTTGCCTGGAGAATCCCATGGACAGAGGAGCTTGGTGGGCTACAGTCCACCGGTCGCAAATAGTTGAATACGACTGAGCGACTTCACTTTCACTGCTTACAGTACTGCCATAACTATTTTTGGAATAAATATATGAACAATTAAATTATAAGAAATATTCAGTCGACATTAGGTTAAAACTAAAATTTTAAAAAGCATTCTTACCTGCAAATATTTTCCATTTACCCTCCATATAATTACTTGATTTGTTAAAGCATTGATATGAAAATGTCTAACCCAATAAATTCTTTGTATCTATGTAAACACAAATTAATAAAAATTTGCTTTTGAAAGTACTACATCAGGAGCTTTCTTAACAGATCTCTAATTAATTGAATATTTTCTCATAACGTTCTCCCTTGTCCTTAGAAACACATACTCTGTTGCTTATGACACATGCAATGAGCAATGGACTGTACCACTCCTGCTTCCCCAGTGGAATCTGAATTCACCAAGAGCTTGATACTTGTTTGCAAGTCTTGTTGTACTTGTCAATATATTATTGAATTAAATATATGCAAACAGATGATATGTAATACAAAAGAGGAGGTTTTCTAATGAAAATTAAGTTGCATGCTGGGAAAAAATAGTGAAATTGAGTCGCAAAAAATGGTGTTGGTTTGGGTGTAGAAAAGTAATGAAAATCCTGACATCTTCATGTAAGTATTGCTTTTCAATATTTTTAAGTGTTTGCTTCATTTTAAATAGATTTACGTTAAAGATCACTGATAGTATAATCAGAGTATGATTTATGCCAGAAGGATGATTTTGAAATTCAGTCATAAAACAACATTCAAAGAAAGTCTACTGAACTTCCACAAAACCTTCTAACTGAATGCNCATTTTAAATAGATTTACGTTAAAGATCACTGATAGTATAATCAGAGTATGATTTATGCCAGAAGGATGATTTTGAAATTCAGTCATAAAACAACATTCAAAGAAAGTCTACTGAACTTCCACAAAACCTTCTAACTGAATGCTTACTAAAAATATCATACATATAAACTTTATTATAATTGCTTATTTAATATGAATTTCTAGTTATATAGTTAAGAAATATTCTATTAAAGTTGCAGTTTTACATAAAATGAATCAGAAAAGCACTATTTGTCATAAAATTGCACAACTATATTTATTTTCATATCCATGATTATTGATTCAAAACATATTTTCTAAGTACCTAATATATTCACATCATAGTATAGCCAATGAATAGTCATGAATAAAACAAATAAGTTTTGCCTCCTCTCTAAAACTTGCTTGCTAATAGGAAGGAGCATAAAATATTCATAAATACATACATGTATACTTGCATACATGCATATATAAACAAATAAGCAATGAAATGAAAGACAGGGGCAAGGAAGGAAAAATAACATAATCTCAAATATAGAAATGTTATATAATAAAGTAGAATAAAAGGAGTAGGATCTTTCTTAATGGAAGTAATCTCTGAAAATATTTATGGTACATTATAAAAGAATGAAGCTTTTCACTATACGAGCATAGATTATTATAGAAAAGGACCTGAGCATTGACTATTTTACAGAAGGATACGAGCATAGACTATAATAGAGAAGAACTCATTAAAATAGGCAGTAGGGGATCCAAATTCAACCAATAGATCAATTATCAATTTGGAAGCAACTGGGAGCATTCAAAAAAGAAATGTGAGTGTGATTCTGAGGACAAAACCCTGATTATTGTGAGTTAAGGAAAGAATAGATAATGAAGAAGAAAGAGTGAGTAAAGATCACTCTAATGAGAATTTTATTGTCAGTATGGAAATAACACCCTCATTCTTCCACTCACGTGGTTGGGAAAATGTGAAGAAGAGGGAATTGAAAACTTTTCCATAAGTGAAAGCAACTTCACCTTTTAAGCCAGCAGGTGCTGAGAAGAATAGTGCAATCACAAATTGAGTCAGTGAACACTGACTCTGCCACACTGCTTTCTTATTTCTCTTTTAAGTCCTTGAAGGTGTTAACCATGAAAAGGCTTGACTTCACATAAAATTCAGAAGTCAGAGGACGCAAAACCAATTGAATTTTAAAGTAAAGCTTAAATTAATGAGCAGCAATGATTTACTTTTCTATATAAGGATCTAAAACTATGTATACAAATAAACATCATATCATTCGATGTGAACACTACACATTTCATAGGTATATAGTTTTACATTACATTTCATATAGCATATAGTTTGTATATAGCCATCATACTATAATGGCATATGATGTCTACTAAAATGACAATTTATAAAGCTACTCTGATTTGTGTTATTCTGAGAAAAAAATCTCCAAATGGTCATTCTGGCCTATTCCCCTGGAAAAATAAAAGTTGGTTTTATAATATGGTGAATTTTCCCTCAGAGGTCTATAAAATTTGATCAAATCAGATCATAAGACAAATTATAATGAAAATGGATGGCATCATCTTTTCCCAACAGTATGGAATATTGCTGAAGTGGAATCCACTCTAATTTTTCTACTGTCTCAGAATTTTCCAACTGTCTCAGAATTTTCCAGTAGAAAAAAAATGTCCTGTTATATTTTACAGTGACAGATATCTTTTATTTCAGGGTGTGTGCTTCACTTGACATACATAGAATAAAATAAATCATGACTATATATTTAGCTATCCTCCACAGTTGTTGTTGTTTTCCCTTCAACCAAGACACATTTTATTTTGGTTTTAAGAAAAAGAGCTTAGACCCAGAAGGATGGTATGGGGAGGGAGGAGGGAAGAGAGTTCAGGATAGGGACACGTGTATACCTGTGGTGGATTCATGTCGATGTATGGCAAAGCCAACAGAGTATTGTAAAGTAAAATTTAAAAAATTAATTAATTAATTAAAGTCTTAAAAAAATTTTTAAAAAAATCCAGTTTTGAAAGCTTAGTCACTTTATTTTTTTTTCTTTTTTCTTTTTTATTAATTTATTTTTTAATTTGACTTTACAATACTCTATTGGGTTTGCCATACTTCGATATGAATCTACCACAGGTGTACACAAGCTCCCAATCCCGAATCCCCCTCCCACCTCCCACCCCACAACGTCTCTCTGGATCATCCCCGTACATCAGCCCCAAGCCTCCTGCATCCTGTATCAAACATAGACTGGTGATTCGTTTCTTACATAATAGTATATATGCTTCAATGCCATTCTCCCAGATCATCCCACCCTCTTCTACTTTAAATAGACATACAGATAAAAAGCAAAGAAAATTTCTGGGTTTTCAATCATATGAAATCATAAGTGACTTAGACCAGACAAATTAAAATAATTGCATGAACATGTTAATGATATCTAGATAATATCCCAGGAATGATGGATAATAACACATAATTTATGAGTAAATACTTTCCTCTGAATATTAAATATATTAGATTGGAATACAAGACCAAATACTTCTGTCAAACTTTCCAAAATTCTCTTTGTTTTAGAATAATCGCACAAAGTATTATTAGTTAAGTACACTGGTTATATCAATAATAAAATAAGTCAAATTATTTTCAGAATAGGGAGCGCAAAACATCACAGTATTGTTCAGAAATATTTCAAATCATAAATATGATCACATCAGGAACAAAAATATGAAGTTTTGTTAGAGTGTGAAAGTCATGAGGAGTCGTTTATCTAGAGGAAAACAACTTAGCATCATGGGAAGTTACAGGTTCTGGAGAGAGACAGGGTTTGGTATGGCCTGGAGACAGGCCATATCATTGTATAGCAGTTTGGATTCCCTCAAAAAAGACTCTAAAATAGGAATTTGTGTGTAAGGAGTTTTTTTGGGAGCTAGAAGGTCATTTGAAATGATGTAAGAAAGTATTAGAGTAGGAATAGGGGACACTAATTAACCCAACTGTTATAGATTGTGGCTGGAGATTACTCTCTAGGGACTATCCCAGGGATAGTTCTGAGTTACCGGTGCAAAACATGTACCTAAAATTCTCCTAACCAGAAAGAAAGAAGCTGGAGTGTTTAGTGAGGGCCACTGGTCAAAGACTATCTTTAGGGATGTTAATTTCCCAGTACTTATGGCTAGTATCTTGGTTAAAGTAAAAATTCTACAAAGCATAGATGTAGATATTTGCAGTTGGATGTATGAGATCACACTGGCAGGCCCTGCTGTGAAAGGCAGGCACTGAAAGCATTCTTCTAGAGGGAACTTGAACATGCACTGAGCTTCTCTGGGCCTTATATTCTCCACTTATGGAACAGAAGTTGTGATATCTTCCTCTGTCATACACTACTATGATAATTTAATGATATAATGGAAAACAACTTCCACTCAATAAATGTTACTTATATCACCTCCGTTTGCCTCCAAGATCCTTTCCACAGGATCTTATAGCACAGATATCTTGTGCTGTAACCACTGAATTCTTCTTAGCCTTAGATTACAGTAGACATTTTAACCACTATTTTCCTCTATTGATGCAAAAGAAACATCAAATTAAGATTAAAATAAAGTAATATTATATGAAGTATTGTGATTTTTGAATTTATATATTATTGTTGAATTGTACAGCTGATAAGTCATGTTCAACTACATGGACTGCCACTCACCAGGCTTCCCTGTCCTTCACTCTCTCCCAGAGTTTGCTTAAACTGATGTCCACTGACACAGTGATGCCATAAAATTATCTCATTCAGTCTTGTCCCCTTCTTTTCCTGCTTTCAATCTTTCCCAGCATCAGGTCTTTTCCAATGAATCAGCTTTTCCCAATAGGTGGGTAAAGTATTGGAGCTTCAACATCAGTCCTTCCAAGAAATACTCAGGATTGATTTCCTCTAGGATTGACTGGCTTAATCTCCTTACTGTTCAAGGTACTCTCAACAGTCTTCTCCAGCACCACAGTTTTGAGGTATCAGTTCTTTTGTGCTCAGTCATCTTTATGATCCAACTCTTATATCCATACATGACTATTGGGTAACCCATAGTTTTGACTATATGGACCTTTGTTGGCAAAGTGATGTCTCTGCTTTTTTATATACTATTGAGGCTTGTCATAGCTTTTCTTCCAAGTAGCAGGCATCTTTTAATTTCATCTTTTAGTCACAACCCACAGTGATTTTTGAGCCCAAGAAAATAAAGTCTGTCACTGTTTCTACTGTTTCCCTATTTATTTGCCATGAAGTGATAGGACCAGATGCCATGATCTTACTTTTTTGAATGTTGAATTTTAAGTCAGCTTTTTCACTCTTTCACCTCTATCAAGAAGCTCTACATTTTCTTCATCAAGTTTCTCTACACTATACTACACATTAGGATGGTATAATCTGCATATATGAGGTTGTTGATATTTCTCCCAGAAATCTTGATTTTAGCTTGTGATTCACCCAGTCCAGGATTTCACATGATGTACTCTGCATATAAATTAAATAAGCAATGTGACAGTATATAACCTTGAAGTACTCCTTTCCCAAATTTGAACCAGTCCATTGTTACATGTCCAGTTCTGTTTCTTCTTGACCTGCATACAGGTTTCTCAGGAAGCAGAAAAGGCGTCCTGTTATTCCCATCTCTTTAAGAATTTTCCACAGTTTGTTGTGATACATACAAAGGCTTCCATGCAGTCAATGAAGCAGAAGTGTACGTTTTTCTGGAATTACCTTGCTTTTCCTATGATCCAAAGATGTTGGTGATTTGATATCTGGTTCCTCTGCCTTCTCTAAATCCAGCTTTAACATTTAGAGATTCTCGACCCACGTACTGCTGTAGCGTAGCTTGAAGGATTTTGAGCACTACTTTGTTCACAGGTAAAATGAGCTTAATTGTACAGTAGTTTGAATATTCTTTGGCATTGGCCTTCCTTGGGATTGGAGTGAAAACTGTCCTTTTCCAGTCCTGTGGCCACTGCTGAGTTTTCCATATCTGGCATATTGAATGCAGCACATTCACAGCATCATCTTTTAGGATTTTCAGTAGCTCAGCTGGAATTCCATCACCTCCCTTAGCTTTGTTTGTAGCTTCCTAAGGCCCACTTGACTTCATACTCCAAGATGTTTGCCTCTAGGTTAGTAACACCACCATTGTGGCTATTCAGGCCATTAAGACCTTTTTTGCACATTTCTGTGTATTTTGCCACCTATTCTTAATCTCTTCTGATTCTGTTAGGTTCATACTGTTTCTGTCCTTTATTGTACCCATCTTTGCATGAAATGTTTGCTTGGGTATTTCTAATTTTCTTGAAAAAATCTCTAGTCTTTACCAGTCTGTTCTTATTCTCTATTTATTTGCACTGTTCACTTAAGAAGGCTTTCTTATCTCTCCTTGCTATTATCTGGAACTCTGCATTCAGTTGGGCATTTCTTTTCCTTTCTCCCTTGCCTTTCACTTTTCTTTTCGTTTTTTTTTTTTTTCAGTTTGATATAGTAAGCCATTTTATTAACTCAGCAATACTTTTTATTTTTCAGGTGTGATCATCAACTGATGAAAAACTTAGACTATGGTTCTGTGCTGAAGAGTTTTGAAGTTAAATTTTCTTTTCTTTTCTTTTTTTTTATATGATAGTATACATGCTTCAATGCCATTCTCCCAAATCATCCCACCCTCTCCCTCTCCCTCAGAGGCCAAAAGTCCGTTCTATATGTCTATGTCTCTTTTGTTGTCTCACATATAGGGTCATCATTACTATCTTTCTAAATTCCATATTATACAGAGTGAAGTAAGCCAGAAAGAAATCACTTTTCTTTTTTTCTCAAATAATTGTAACTCCTCCTTAGACAACCATTTTGCCTTCTTGCATTACTTTTTCTTGCTGATGGCTTTGTTTACCAACTCTTGTATAATGTTATGAACTTCTGCCCACAGGTATTCAAGTACTCTACCAGTTCTAATATCTTTCATCTATTTGTCACTTCCACTGTGGTGTTGGAGAAGACTCTTGAGAGTCTCTTGGACTGCAAGGAGATCCAACCAGTCCATCCTAAGGCAGATCAGTCCTGGGTGTTCATTGGAAGGATTGATGTTGAAGCTGAAACTCCAATACTTTGTCCACCTGATGTGAAGAGATGACTCTTTGGAAAAGAACCTGATGCTGGGAAAGATTAAGGGCAGGAGGAGAGGGGGATGACGGAGGATGAGATGGTTGAATGACATCACCGACTCAATGGACATAGGTTTGAGTGGACTCTGGAGTTGGTGATGGACAGGGAGGCCTGGCTGCGGTTCATAGGATCACAAAGAGTCGGACATGATTGAGTGATTGAATTGAACTGAACTGTGTAATCATAAAGGATATGATTTAGGTCATACCTGAATGACTTACTGATTTTCCCTACTTTCTCAATGTAAGCCTGAATTTTGCAATATAGAGCTAATGATCTGAGCCACACTCAGATTCAGATTTTGTTTTTGCTGACTGTGTAGAACTTCTCCATCTTTGGCTGCAAAAATATAATCAATCTGTCTTTGAATGTTGACCGTCTAGTGATGCCCACATGTAGAGTCATCTTTTGTGTTGTTGGAAGAGTATTCAGTATGGTGTGTTCTCTTGATAAAATTATGTTAGCCTTTGCCCTGCTTCATTTTGTACTCCAAGGCCTAACTTGCTTTTTATTCCATACTCTACATTTCTGTATTAAATATAGGGATATTTCATTTATTCCCACAAAATAATTAGTTGTGTTTACTAATATAGCCTTTAATATAAAAATATAAGATTATGATTTGCCTATCAATATTCTCTCCATTTGTATTTGTTTTTTGTAAATTTTCTATTGCTCCTACTTCTCCATTGTTATTTTTCTCACTGAGTTTGATTAAATTACCTTTACTGATTCTATCACTGATTTCTTCACTCTTTTAAAAGAATTTAAATCAGATAAGTCAGAAACATCTTATATGTTTTAATTTTCAAAACTAATATCAGTGGTAGATATCCAAGTGAATAATGTACCCATTACTACTCTAGCTTCTTTTCTGTGTCATGGTTACTTCTTGGACATCACTATGTCATCATCTATGTTACACAGTGACATAGAACTATAGATAATGCTAAACTGAGGAAAAACTTAAATAGTCCTGAAACATAGTTTCACTAGGAATAGATCTGTACAGCTTGCAGAACTTTCTGAAAGCCAGGTTTTTTATTTCCCAATTTTGAGAAGTCACGGAAGTGTTGAATCAAATTAGTTACACTTTTGATTCATAGTGAAAAGCTTCTTTTATCATGTATCAAATATTTTAGATATTATATATGGTATTTTAAAATATGCTGTATTGCAAAAAGATAAATACAATTCAATAATACTGCCATCATTAGTATGCTGCTGCTGCTGCTAAGTCGCATCAGTCGTGTCTGACTCTCTGCGACCCCATAGATGACAGACCACCAGGCTCCCCTTTCCCTGGGATTCTGTAAGCAAGAACACTGGAATGTTCTAAGCTTGAGTGAGTCCTGAGGGCTCCCTAACATACCCAACAAAAAAGCTAGTCCACTAAAAATAAATGGCACTGAATCAATAAATCAGTTGAAAAAGGGGGAAAAAAAGAGATTCAGCAGGAAATGAGTTGTGATGCTCAAAAAAGTCGAGGTTTTTCATTTGTGTCAGAGATTTTAGGTTTAATTTTGTCAACAAACCAAGAACATATTCTACAGATTATTTCCCTTTCACTTCATGACCATGTACAAACATGAAATATATGCTCATGGTAATCAATTAATTTTTTATTTCAAGAAGTATTTTGAAGACTCAATTTTTCAGCATAATATATTTTAAAAGTTGTCATTTCCTACACTAATACTTACTCAATGAATTATTATTGAATAAACTTATAAACAGATAGTTTCATTTATATTTGAAAACCATTACTGATAAATCCCAGGAAAAGCAATTCAACTTTCCACATTTTAAATAATGATAATTTAAAAATCATGGCGAATAAATGGCGGAACAGTTGACACAGTGAGAGGCTAATTTTGGGGGCTCCAAAATCACTGCAGATGGTAACTGCAGTCATGAAAGTAAAAGACGCCTGCTCCTTGAAAGAAAAGCTATGACCAACCTAGACAACATGTTAAAAAGCAGACCTTACTTTGCATCTAATCAAAGCTGTGGACTTTCCAGTAGTTATGTATGGATGTGAGAGTTGAACTATAAAGAAAGCTGAGCACTGAAGAATTGATGCTTTTGAACTGTGGTGTTGGAGAAGACTCTTGAGAGTCCCTTGGACTGCAAGGAGATCCAACCATTCCACCCTAAAGGAAATCAGTCCTGAATATTCATTGGAAGGACTGAACCTGAAGCTGAAGCTCCAATACTTTTGGCACCTGATGTGCAGAATTGACTCATTAAAAAGCCCCTGATTCTGGGAAAGGTTGAAAGTGGGAAAAGAAGGGAATGATATAGGATGAGATAGTTGGATGGCATCACCGACTCAATGGACATGAGTTTGAGCAAGCTCTGGGAGTTGAGGATGGACAGGCAAGTCTGGTGTGCTGCAGTCCATGATTTTGCAAAGAGTTGAACAATACTAAGTGACTGATCTGAACTGAACTGAAAACTCTTTAGCACACAGTATTAAAATTAAAACTAAGTATGGTACCTTTTTAAATACTAATTCCATAAAATCTCCAGGTGCATTACATTGTTTGACTGACTACTGTACTGATACTTTTTCAGTAGCAAATTAATTATTAATTGTTTAAAAGCTGATGCTCATTTAATGGTCTACCCAGGTAGCTCAGTGGTAAAGAATCTGACTGCCAATGCAGGAGCCGCCAGAGATGTGGATTTGATCCTTGGGTCAGGAACATCCCCTGGAGAAAACAATGGTGCCCCACTGCAGAATTCTTGTGGGGATAATCCCAGGGACAGAGGATCCTGGCAGCTTACAGTCCATGAGGTTGCAAACAGACAAGAATGAGGAACTGAGGATGCAGTAGTTCAATGCTAAACCCAAATTAATACAAATCTCTTTTTTATTTCTTGTAAAGCTAATTCAGAACACTATATAATCATGTGCATATGGGCAATACATTACAAATAAATATATAGATGCATGTATTTAATAAAAATTGAGTAAACAGGATGTTACTGATGAAGGCTTCCTCCATTATAGTACGGTCTTTGCCCTAACTTCTTTCATCTTTAATGCTCCTAAAAAATATACTCAGAAATTTCCCTTTCCTTTTTTTCTAACTGTATCCCCACCTTCTCTATCTCAAGTTACCAAATTCTGACTATTTCTTTTCAAAAATAGATATAAAAATAAAACTTCTTTCATGAAGATTTTTCTTTTCATGTGGTTAGAATCAATCTCACTCTCCTTTGAATCCCTCAGTCTTTTAGTTATTATTGCTGTTATCATACCTACAATAAACAGGTGCATATTCATATGTCTCTCACTAATATGTAAACTCATTTAAGAGCAAAGGTTGACTTGTTTTTTTGTATGTTTCATAAGGTGGAAGGGGGGTTCAGGATTGGGAACTCATGTACATCTGTGGCGGATTCCTGTTGATGTATGGCAAAGCCAATACAGGATTGTAAAGTAAAATTAAAAAAAAAAATCTAAAATATACTATTAAAAAATAAAGCCTATTTTATCTGAAAAAATGCTTTGTTCTATTTTACTTTGTTTTCTTAAAATGCAGTTGATTGGGACTTCCCTGGTGGTCCAGTGGTTAAGACTTCACTTTCCAATGCAAGGGTTTGAAGGTTTGACCCCTGGCTAGGGAGCTAATAACCCATATACTTCATGGCCAAAAACCAAAACATCAAAAAATATGGCAATAAATTCAATAAAGAATTTTAAAAAGGATCATATTTAAAAGTTAACAAAATACAGTTGATTTAAAATACTGTTTTTTTTCAATCAACTTTGAGTCACCTAGGCATTTAGCATGTGTCCAGATCCATGCAAACATTCCAGAAATGCTTATTTAATTTTGATATTAATTTAAAATCCCTTTCAATATTTAGCAAGCTAACTAAACTACTAGATGTGTAAAAATGTTTATTTAATTAATTGTTTCTCAAGGAGTTAGCTAAACTCTGTGACACAGGTCATCTACATTGCTTAGTTTCAGTGTGTATGGTTAATAATGCTACTAAGGATTGTTTTCATAATGCTTTAAGTTCAAATTGTCTCATTTTAGACATTGTAATTTTAATTTATAAAAATTGATTCAGGTTTCCTGAGAACAAAAGAAAAGAAAAGCCTGAAAAGTGCATTTATTTTGGGGGTTAATCATTGAACCATATCACACTATGATGAGGTATTTGTTTCTGTGGCATGAATGCAACTGCATCCTTGGTTCAATATATGCTGATCAGTCAGTTTAGTTCAGTCTCTCAGTAGTGTATGACTCTTTGCAACCCCATGAATTGCAGCACGCCATGCCTCCCTGTCCATCACCAACTCCCGGAGTTCACTGAGACTCACGTCCATCGAGTCAGTGATGCTGTCCAGCCATCTCATCCTCTGTCGTCCCCTTCTCCTCCTGCCCCCAATCCCTCCCAGCATCAGAGTCTTTTCCAACGAGTCAATATTTCACATGAGGTGGCCAAAGTACTGGAGTTTCAGCTTTAGCACCATTCCTTCCAAAGGAATCCCAGGGCTGATCTCCTTCAGAATGGACTGGTTGGATCTCTTTGCAGTCCAAGGGACTCTCAAGAGTCTTCTCCAACACCACAGTTCAAAAACATCAATTCTTTGGCGCTCAGCCTTCTTCACAGTCCAACTCTCACATCCATACACGACCACAGGAAAAACCATAGCCTTGACTAGATGGACCTTAGTTGGCAAACCTCATAGAATAAGATTAAAGCAGGTAACTAGGCATTTCATGTAATATGCAAAGAATCGTTATTCCTGAGAGTGTGAAGTTTAAAAAATATTCTATAGTTCCTCTTTGACTTTCAAATAGGTGTCTACCTCCTTGATTACATGAGTGTAGTTCTGAATTTCCAGGTTTTTAATGTAATTTTTTAGTTGAAAACAATTCATAAGGAAATAATTTTTAATAATACACTGGATATAGCTGATGTATTAATTTGACTGCCACCAGCATCATTCACTTAATAAACAGCTATTTATCCAATGTTCCAGGTGTTGGTTGATGAAGAAATGCAGCAGCAAAGGGGAAAAAAAGAAACAAAACTCCTGCTTTCATGGAGTTTCTTTCTGCATGTCAGGAAGTGGGCTCTCATAAGAACAGAGCAGGGTAAGAGGACAAAGACGGTCCGAGTCAAGGCACGATCATGTTCAATTTGGGGAGCTCATCTGATAAGATGGCATTGAAGTAAAGCCTTGAAGGAAGAAACGGAGAAAACTGTGGAGATACTATGTATGTACAGGGTGAGACAAGGGTGATTCCCAAAGAGATAGCAGCTATGCAATGACTGTTGTAGAAGTCGATTGACATGTCTATAGATAGCAGTGTGGTCTTTATGGCTAGACTGCTACAAGTGGAAGGTGGAAAATGACAGAATAAAAGATGAGAGCAGTAACAAGAGAACCAGACCTCTTACAGTGGTCTCTCACAGGACATTTATTTCTTTCTGAACAATATAGAAAGATACTGCAAGATTCTAAACTGAGGAGTAGCATGACCTAACTTATCTCATATTTCTGTGTGGAGGATGTTCTGTATAGCAAAGATAGAAGCAAGAAATTTTAGAAGACTCTTGGAACTTATAAGTTGAGAAATTAATGTTGCTTGGTTGGAGATGACAGTAATGGAGTTGGTTAGAAATGACAAGATGCTGAATATATTTTTGAGGTATTTAAAGTATTTTTCCTTGCTGGCTTGTGTTTAGAGTGTGAATGAAAGTCAAGAGCAACTGAAAGTATTTTGAATTGCGCCAGTGGTAGAATGAAATAGACATTACTAAATCAAGAAGTGGGGAAAGAACAAACGTGTATGACTAGAGTAGATGAGAGTCATCAACGCAGTTAGTACAGAATTCTTTGACACTGAATAAGATCTCCAAGGAAGTTAGAGAAAATAGAGAAGACCAGCTGTCCAAGAACTGAGTGTGGAAGATTACAATATTTAGAGCTTGGCAATATGGGAAGAATGGAGAAAAGGAGGCAAAAGTGGTCTGAGAAGAGGAGAAAAAGCTAACTTAAGAAAAGGAGTCAACAACTGATCGACCTTATCAGATGTTGTGGATGACTTGGGGGGCTTTTCTGGTGGCTCAGTGGTAAAGCATCTGCCTGCAATGCAGGAGATGCTGCAGGTTCGATCTCTGGGTTGGGAAGATCCCCTGGAGAAGGCATGGCAAGCCAATAAAGTATTCGTGCCTGGACAATCCCATGGACAGAGGAACCTGGTGGGCTATAGTCCATAGTGTTGCAAAGAGTCGGGCATGACTGAGCACACACTCATGGATAACTTGAATAAAACAAGGAATGATTATTGGCAATTGGTTAGATAAAGTGTAGGCCATTAGGTAATACAAAAGGAGCAGTTTCATGGAGGTGGAGAGGAAAACCAGTGGATATAGAAAATAGTGACAGCTTTCAAGGTATTTTGTAAAAAACAAACCAAAAAAAAAAAAAAAAGAAAGAAAACAAGAAGGTTGTGCAGTGGGCAGAGAACTAGAGTAGCAGGTCATTCAATTGGACATACAGTCAACAGATCAGCTTGTTTTTTTGGTTTTGATATCACTCATAAATATCAGAATATTTTTACACAGTGATGACCATTATCCAACTCAGGGAAAATGTTACCAGACATTTGGCCCTGCCCAAAACATCCATATGACACTTATTTTATAAATCATTTGGTTTAAGTCAAAAGGTTTCTTAAATTTGATCCTGCCCATAAACATTTGGTGGCTCATGACAAAAGGTCTTTAAGATGCTGTCCTATCCAAAATATCATTGAGTATACTTGGTCCATGACAAATGTTTTGAAAAAACAAATATTAATGATCCTTTGAAATAGACCAAAGGCCTCCATGAGTGTTTTTAAAGGGATCAAATATGATCAAATATCAAGGATCTTTTGGCATGGACTAAATGTCTTATGTGCATTTGGGCAGGACCAAATGGTCTACAAGTCAAGGAAACTAAAAAAAAAAAAAAAAAAAAACAGAAAAAAAAATTAGAGAATAATTTCAGGATCAAGTTTCTTGAGGAAGTGGACTTCTGAATTCAAAGTTCACTCAGAAGAATTTACAATAGGCAAAACAAATAATCCAGACATCAAAATAAGAAGGAAGACAAAGTTTCAGATGTAAGTGTATTAGATTTAGTGGTATAAACACATCCAAGTTTTTCCTGTTTATTTCTCCTCCTGTTGCTTTTCTTTCTTTCTTTTTTCCTTTCTTTTAAACCAATGAATGGAATTGTTTCCTTAATTTCTTTTTCTATTTTCTCAATATTAGTGTATAGGAATGCAAGGGATTTCTGAATGTTGATTTTATATCCTGCAACTTTACTATATTCA
>SJYV01051978.1:0-23399 GCA_006410875.1 Neotragus pygmaeus | reverse complement strand
AAAAAAAAAAAAAAAACAAACTCAAAGAGAGAGTAGAAAAGTATTTGCCAGGGGCCGGAAGGAGACAGACAGCAATAGGAAGAGACTGGTAAAAGGATATAAACTTTCAGTTATACAGTGAGTAAGACCTGAGCATCTAACGTATGATATTGTAACTATAGTTGATAACACTGTATTGTATAATTAAAATATGATACGGGCAAACTTAAATGTTCACACACACAAAAGATAAATAGGTGAGGTGATGAATATGTTAATTAACTCAATCAGAGGAATCCTCTCACAATGTATATGTATATCAAATCATCCTCTAAGTATCTATTTCATTTGTTAATTACACCTCAAAAAAGCTAAAGAAAACACCTGTTTGCATAACAATAAAACAATGTAACTTTCAAAAATCAACAGATATCTGAATAAACACTGCACCAAATAAGAGCTTCAGATAGGGGAAAAAAAAAAAACCACATAAAGAGATGCTCAAAAAGCAAATTAAAACCACATGAGAACTATATATACAGACTAATATGAAATGGTTATAATTACAATGTGTAACCATGTCAAGTACTGGTGAGAATGTGGCTAACTAACACTCCTGTACTACTGGTAAAAGTATATAAGCTGTTTCTTTAAAAGTTAAACTACTCATAGGATTCCGCCAATCCACTCTTGGGTATTCACCAGAGAAAATAAAAGCACACATCTACAAAAAGGCTTGTACATGAATTTACATAGCAGCTATATCTATAATAGCCAAAAACTGTAATGAAAACAAATGGCCATCAACAAGTGACTGGATTAACAAACTATGGTATTTCTACACAATGATATACTTCTCAGCAACACAACAGAAATGATATACACAACAACATGGATAAAATTCAAACTAACTATGCTGAGTGAAAGATGCCAGAGGAAAGAGTACCTACTCTATGATTCCATTCACATAAAATTCTGGAAAACGCTAACATCCATAGTGACAAAAGGCAGATCAGCAATTGCATGGTAAAAGAGTTGGACGAAGGAATGAATTACAAAGAGGTATGAAGAAACTTTTGAGGGTGATGGAGCTGTTTATTATTTTCATTGTACTGATCATTTCAGGAATACATATGTCAAAACTCATCAAACTGCTGCTTCACATGTGTGTTATTTATTATCTCTAAATTATACTTCAATAAAGCTATAAAAATAATGTATATCTCATAGGATTATTTTAAGAATAAAATATTGTACAAAATAAATTTCAAATGAGCCTATAAAAATGCTGTTATTCTGGTACCGAATAAACACTTGATAAATATTAACTTCTCATGTAACAGTTGAAAGTACCCGAGTAACTAATTCAATGTTCAAAACACCTAAGACATACCTTAGCTTCTTCTTCTTGTGCTTTCTTAACAATTGCTTGTAATTGCACCTCTCGTTTGAATTCAGCATGAAGTAATTTCTCTTCCATCATCCTACGTCGCTGGTCTAATAACCCTTCTTTCCACTTCCGCACTTCTTTCTCCTATATGCAATGAATTATCACATCATTAATTTCAGCATACACAGTCATTTGACAAGAAGTGCAAACAGGTAAACAACTAAGGAATTACAAAGTGAAGAACCAGGAAAGATCTAAAGATCATGACTAATTATTAAGAACACAGACTATAAAGCCTGACAGTTCATAATCTACCAGTCACTTGCTAGATATGTAAACTAGGCAACTTTTTCAGCCTACATCTCAGTTTCCTCATCTATAAACAGAACAGTAGTAGCATCTAACTCATAGTTTTAAAGACTGAGTCAGTCAATATATGTAGAACTTTTAGAATAGTACATTAGACATTGCTCAAGAGAAATATTTGCTGTTATTATTATATTGCACTATGAGCACACTTAAAAATAGTATTTCTTATCCTTATAAATGTTGTCTCTATAACTCAAATTCAAGACAAATGAGTACCCTAGAAACTGAAAAATGGTGAGAAGTTTGAAAAGTCACAATTATCTGCATAAGAACATTCCCTGAAGGAACACACAGAGTTTTGTTTATAGAAGAATAAAGATAATTATGATAGCTGCATTTAATTCCTTAAAACAATATCAAATAGGAGAAGTAAAAGACTTGTCCTGTGCTTCAACATATTAGAACCAGCACCAAAAAGAAAAAAGAAAATCAATGCTGACTTAACACAAATGGGAAGAAAACTTACATTTAAGTTGAATTTTAGCTATATAATAATGGGTTTAACCACTTTAAAAAGTATGATGCAGAAAGAGCACTGAAATAGGTGGTAAAAACAGGTCCTTAAAGCCCCATCTCTGCAATCGATTGGTCCTGTGACACTGGAGACAGCCCTTACTCTCTCCTAGAATCAGTTGCCACATCTGTAAAATGGAGTTCAGGATCTGTTCAACTCTGTGTGCCTCAAAGAAGTACTATTGTGATCATCAGTTCAGTTCAGTTCAGTTCAGTCGCTCAGTCGTATCCAACTCTTTGCGACCCCATGAATTGCAGCACGCCAGGCCTCCCTGTTCATTACCATCTCTCAGAGTTCACTCAGACTCATGTCCATTGAGTCCGTGATGCCATCCAGCCATCTCATCCTCAGTTGTCCCCTTCTCCTCCTGCCCCCAATCCCTCCCAGGATCAGAGTCTTTTCCAGTGAGTCAGCTCTTCACATGAGGTGGCCAAAGTACTGGAGTTTCAGCTTTAGCATCATTCCTTCCAAAGAAATCCCAGGGCTGATCTCCTTCAGAATGGACTGGTTGGATCTCCTTGCAGTCCAAGGGACTCTCAAGGGTCTTCTTCAACNGATGTGTATAAGAGACAGGTGGAGAAGACAGCCCCCACCCCCCCCCCAACGGCCTCCCCAGGGTCCTCATTTCTGGACCAGGAGCTCCATCCTTCCCTTTCGCCCGCAGACTGGAGAGATCTTGGGAGGGTGGGATGGAGGAACCCAGGCTGGGTATGCATGAGGGGTAACGTTGAGGTGAAGCAAGAGGGTGAAGGCTGGGGTCACTTGCGGCTGAGTGTGAGGGTGAAAGGGTTAATGCTGGAGAACCCTAAGGTTGTGTGTGAACGGAGGGTTGGAGTGTGGGAAAAGTGAGGGGTAACTGATCTGGGCAACAGGAGTGAGAAAAGTGCAGGGGTAATGATGGGGGGACTTGAGACAGTGTATGGGATCAGAGTGTAGCAGTGCTGAGGCACGTGCATGTGCATGGAAGTGAGTTCACAACTGGGAAAAGTGCAACCATGAATGAATGAAGGGAGGCATCTAGGAGCAGTAACAGGTTTAATGCTGCAAGAAAGCAAGGTGTCTGAGCGTGAATGCTGTAAATGGGGGAAACTGAGGCAGTGCAAAGAGAGGAGTTGTGGACGAAAGCGGAGGTGTGCTGAGATTGGAGACCATTGAGATCCATGTGTAGGGATAGGGCCTCAGCACTATGGACTTGCTCATCTGTGCTTGGGGGGTAGACTGAGGCACCAAGCCACAAGGGTGAGGACAGGGGCTTTGAGGAAGGAGAAACTGAGGCAGAATCCCTTTCCAGCCTTCCCTGAGCACCTGTCTCTCTACCCCCACCAGACCTACAATGCCTCACTGAGCCGGGCCAGCAGCTGAGTGGAGCCAAGCAGAAAGCTTCTATGGATGGGCCCCTGGCAGGCGGCCTGGCCGCCCCAGATCATCCTCGAGGCCCCGAGAGACTGCCTGGCCCAGCGCCAAGAGAGGACATCAAAGGTGGGGCCGAGGTTGCTGAGGGAGAAGGTTGCATCTTCCGGTCTACCCATTACCTGCCTGTCACCAAGGAGGGCCCTCGAGATATTCTGGATGGCAGAGGTGGCATTTCTGGTAAGAGGGTGGGTCCTGTGGCCCTGATGGGAGCATCCAGCCAGGTCCCCAAGGCTCAGAGAGGGCCGAGTCACCCAGCTCATCAGGGGCTGAGTTGGGATCCTGAGTCTGCCTGGGTTCAGAGCCTTTGCCTTCTGCTTAGTTGCCCATATTACAGTTGTGAAAACAGAGGTCTCAGGAACTAATGACCCGACCAAGGCCCGCCCCAGTGGAGAGCAAGGAGCTGGGACTTGACTCAAGTCTGCCTGGCTTCCTTCTCTGAGCATACTAATGGGGTCCAGATGCTCAGCTTAGCACCCCTGAGCTCTCCTCCCTGAACCCACTTGTTCTCCAGGCATGCCCCCATTCCGGTCAGTCTATTCCTGCGCCCGTCTAGGTGAGTCCCACTTCTGAGCCAGGGGCCCAAACAGCTTATGCCCCCTAGTGGCTGGGGAGAGACTGGGCAGTCAGGAAGGACAGCCATCCCTTCATGCCTCTGTTTCCCAACAAAAGGGGATCTTTGCACCATCCCTACCTAAAGACTTGTCATTCCTTTATTAAATACTCAGCAACTACCATGTGCCAGGCTCCGTTCTAGCTGCTGGGGATACAGCTGTAAGCAAAAGTGACAAGAGTCCCTGCTCTCAGGGATCTGACGTTCTAGTCAGGGAGACAGACAACAAGCAACTATACAAATAACATTCGGGCAGGTAGTGACAGGTGCTATGAGGGTATTAAACAGAGTGCTAGGATCACGCCTGGGAGGACCTGGGAAAACCTCCCTGAAGGGGTGGAATTTGAAACAGCAGGTGCAGAGGCCTTATGGTAAGGAGGAGCCTGGTGTAGTCAAGGGCCAGGCAGGAGCCTGGTGTAGCTAAAGAGTGGTGGGTGCGGTGTAGTCTGATGTACTCTGTGTCTCCCTTCATCTCCTTGGCCTGCTCTAAAGGCCCTGGTTTCTAGGAATGTCCAAGCACCTCATCATGGGTCTCCTACATGCCAAGCCCTTTATGTGATCATCTCCTGTCAGTCTCAAACGAACTGTGTGGGGTAACCTCGGTTATTATTATCCAGTGTTAGAGATGGGGAAACTCAGATCCTGAAGTGTCAAGTCAATTTCCCAAGGGCCCACAGCCAGGCAGTAACCTGGCTTGACAGCCCGCATCCTTCACCACCACCCTATGTCAGGGCATCCTTGATCTGCTCCAGTTCACCTTAGTGAGGCTCCTGAAGCTCAGTTACTTACAGAGCATGGCATGCTCGCCTCCTTGGTGCTGGACACTGGTGCACAGCCAGGGACCAAGCGTACACTCCACCGTCTCCCCCGCTGGACCCTGCCCTCTGGGGTCAGACAGAGAGACAGACCAGCCACCAGCTGTTAAGACAGAGTTGCAGAGGTTGCAATGGGGGATGGCCAGGCTGGGGGACATCCCAGAGTCCTGGATGAGGCACTGTGAGTCAGGCAGGGGGCAGGGGACATCTAGACAGGGGGCTCCACACATGCAGCAGTGTGGAGGAGACTAGTGGTACCCAAAGGTGTCATGCAGGAGCACGAGAGGACAAGACCCTATTCAAAGAACCATACCCTCCCCCAAACTGTTAGGAACCAAGGCCCAAAGAGAGGCAAGACCGTGTCCCAGGTCATGCAGCTGACCAGGGCAGGTCAGGGACTGTGACTCTGCGGGAGTCCTGTGGAACGGACTTTGGGGCCTAGGGCCCTCTTTGGATCTGGCTCTGAGGAATTGGGCATTCTGCTGTACCTGGCAGAAGTTCTAGGTCTGAGGACTTCCTGCTGGTCCAGTGGTTAAGACTCCACGCTTCCACTGCAGAGGGTGTGGATTCGATTCCTGGTCCAGGGAACTAAGATTCCCACATGCCATGTGGTGTGGCCAAAAAAGAAAAAGAAGAATTGCAGGTCTGGAGAGAGGGAACAAGTAGGTAGGTGGGTAGGTGTGTGCTCACTTCCCCTGGGGAGTCCACTAGGGTCCAGGGCACGTGCCTGGGGAGGAGTGGGGTTGTGGCTGCTGAGGGGAGACAGGTCACTAATGGTACAGCTGAGCATCTGGGGCATGGGCGAGGGCTTGACTTGGGGTAGGGTCATGGCCTGGAAGGTGGAGAAGGGTCTGGGCTTCAGACACAGTGTCTGCCCCACTGCCCTCTTAGCCCATTCCACCCCGCCTTCCCTAGGCACCTGCCCTAGGAGTCTTGTGATGCCTATAAATCGGAACAGCCTCTGAGGCTGCCATTCCATGCTGAAGCCTGGGCCCTCCCTCATCCCACCTAGTCCTGGGAGCCCCTCAAGAGCACCCCTGGAGGGGCTACCTCCAAACTCCTCCATCTAGACATGGATGAATCCACTGCCTCTTCTGTCCTTCATTATAGCTGTTGGCCTCGGCCTCACCTGCAGCCCCTCACCCAATGCTTGGCTTCTCTGGTTGGCTTCCTGGGGGGCTGCGATGGTCCATATGGATTTCTGAAGAGTCTGGTGCATGCCTGGCATGGGGACCAGGGAGCTAAGGGACGAACAGTGCACCCTGTCTGCCCTCATGGGGTCCCACAGTGTGGAGTGAGTGGGCCTGAGGTTCGTGGTCAAGCCTCCACCTTCCAACTTGGGGGGTGTCTGAGCCAACCCTGAACCCCAACCTGGGTAAACCACCTCTCCTCCTCCCCCACCCCGCCGCTGACTCTCTGGATTGAGAATTTACTCTGTGATCTTCCTTGGCACCCACCTCTGGCCCTTCGAGACAGGCCGTAGCTGTTGCCCTTATATCGAGGAGGAAACAGGCTTGGAGTGAGAAAGGCATGCCCTTCAGTCTCCCGCTTGGCCTTGAACTGGATCTGTCTGACTCTGATGTCTAGACTCTTGGCCACTTCGCCAAGCTGCCTGGCCTGGGCTTCAAGCTGCTCACGGACACCCTTCTCGTTTTCAGTTGCTCACTTTCAGACCCTCTCGGGGACCCCAGATAGCAGGAGCCAACGAGGACCCCTCGGCACAGCCATCACCGGGGGCTGCATCCAGAGTGCCTTGTCTGACCCACAGGGACTTCTGGACCCCCTCCCAGTGGTGGAAGCCACCAGATGAGCCCGCAGTTCCCCCAACAGTCTTGGATACGGGACCCTGCTTGGTCTGCTTCCTCTAAAGCACCTAAAAATAGGTGCTTCACTGGAGCTGCTCAAACAAAGAGGCCAATACGGCCCCCTGGCTCGTGGAATTCTTAGACAACGGCAATCGCAGAACCATTGAATCTGGGACACTCGGAATCTCAGGAGCTTGGGGTCCCAGAATCTCAGAATCAGGACATCTGGACCCTCAGACTTGTGTGAACTGGCTGGCCTCTCCCAAGAAGCTCACATCTGGGACTCTTGTGTTCTCAAGAGACACATTTCTTGGGCTCTTACTCCCTTAGCTGGTCCAGGCCTTCATTCCCCAAACCTTGAACCCTCTCCAGCACTCCCCTGACCCTTGCATCTGGGCTTAACCCTGACCTGGCCCTGCTCCCCATCCGTCTACCGCTTCTCAAAGGAAGGAGTTTCTGCCCCCAGGGGACACTGTGGCCATGTCTGAAGACAATTTTGGTTGTCATGACTGCAGGTTCAAAGGTCGGGGTGGCTCCTGGCATCTGGTGGGTGGAGGCCAGGGGTGCTACTGAAGATCCCACAATGCACAGGATGCCCCCCACCCCATAGAATGATTCGGCCCCTCAAGTGAGCAGCACCACGTTTGAGAAACTGTTCTAAGTGATGCAGACTCCTGTATCCCCATCACACTCTCACCTCCTGGAGGCCACGTGCCAGTCATGCGCCTTCTCTCAAGCTCCACAGAAACACCCTTGTGGCCGTGATCACAGCCTACTGACCCCTACCCTCCACCCTCATCAGCTCTGAATTCTTTGGCCCCTGACAGTCAGCTCTCAATCTCCTGGGCAAATTGGAGAGTAGGGGATTGGGAAAAGTATCCATGCCAAACCCGGCGCTTAGCCCTCTTTCTGGACCATCCTCAAATTGAAGCTGATCCAGCAATTGCATCTGTTGGGCTCTGGATGGGGCACAAGATCTCCCAGTGTGTTAACCTTGGCCCCGGCAATTGGCCTGTGCCCCGACTGGCATGCTTGCCTGCATAAGGCGGGTGTGGCAGGCAGAGGAGGCACAGGCCAGGATTCCTGTGGTCACTCCAGGCATTGGCTCCACAGGCGGATAATGGAGAGTTGGCTCTATCTGTGTGAGGGTTCCTAGGAGGAATGTGATTCCAAGTTGTAGGCCTGAAAGGGGGTCTGGGAGGCAGGAGGCAGGGAGGGGCCCTCTGCAGCTCAGGCTCAAGGGCTCCTCACTCTTCATCTGGCAGCTGTTGGTTGAATACCTGCCATGTGCCAGGCACTGAGATGCTGCAGTGAGCAAGGCCCCTGGAGTGGGGGTGGGTGGCTTATGTGCCAGCGGAGGACCCTGGCAATTTCAGAGAATGTTAAGGAAAGAAAAGAAGGCAACGAGCGAGGAAATCACAGGGCCTCAGTTTAGCAGGTGGCCAGGGAAGGGTTCTCCAGGCAGAGGGAATAGCCAGTGCAAAGGCCCCGAGGCCAAAGAGTGAGGTGGGCTTGAAGCTTCATGAGCTGTCTGGGCAGAGTGAGAGAGGGGTGAGGAGGGGAAGGCGGCAAAGCTGGAAAGACCCGCAAAGGTCTGACCTCGCAGGGCCTTGCAGGTGGTAGTTGGGAATCTGGCTTTTATTGGAGGTATGATGAGAAGCCAGGCAAGTTTTTACCAGGGTGTGACTTTAAAAAGAAAAAGATCACCCTGGCTGCCAGGTGGGGGACAAAGAGAGGCAGACTGAAGGCAGCAAGCCCTGGTGGTCCCCTAGGAAAGCCAAGAGGACCCCTCCAGAGAAACCCCTTCGGGGCTCAGAAGTACAGAGGCCAGAGGCCTCTCAGGGAAGAGGGGTGGGGAGCCAGCTGGGCCCTTCCAAGGTGCCCGGTTGGGCTCTCGGAGCTGGGGTGCTATGAAGGGCTCCAGCCGGGGGGACCCCAGCCCCTCAGGGTCTCCCCTCTCTGTTGCAGATGGGCAGCCCCACCCTGGCCTCAGCGAAGCCCTTCCCCGTGCCACCTCCGCCACCCATCGGATCAGCAGCTGGTGAGTTGCCACGCTGGCCCTGACCTCAGGGAGGGCAGGGGGGTGAGCAGGACATACCTAGGCCCAAGAGAAGCCCCCAGGAGTGAGACGGGGTCAGGAGGGAATCAGGACACCAGGCAGGAGGAGGTGGCTCCCCTCAGGCAAGCCCGTGGGCACTCGCAGGGGGTGGTGGGAGGACTGGGATGAACACAGACAGTCAACTCTCATTATCCCTGCCGGGAGCAGGGCCAGAAGGCCAGGAGCCCGGAGGTTGGACCCTCGGAGTCCTGTCTCTGCCAGGTGACCCTTAGAATAAGGTTCGGCCTCTCTGAGTCTCAGTTTCCTCACCTGTAAATGGAGTCCTTGTAGCGCATCTCACAACCTCACCTCAAAGACCAGAGGGATGTAGCGTCGGAGCAGGAATCAACAGCAGTGCTGATAGCAGCAACCTTTTGTTAAATGGCTTGGAAGTGAAACTGTTAGTCGCTCAGTCGTGTCCAACTCTGCAACCCCATGGACTGCAGCCCGCCAGGCTCCTCTGTCCATGGGATTCTCCAGGCAAGAATACTGGAGNGCAGCAACCTTTTGTTAAATGGCTTGGAAGTGAAACTGTTAGTCGCTCAGTCGTGTCCAACTCTGCAACCCCATGGACTGCAGCCCGCCAGGCTCCTCTGTCCATGGGATTCTCCAGGCAAGAATACTGGAGTGGGTAGCTATTCCTTTCTCCAGGGGACCTTCCCGACCCATGGATCAACTTGGGTCTCCCTCACTGCAGGCAGATTCTTTACCACCTGAGCCACCAGGGAAGCCCCCTATTAAATGGATGGGCAGGTGCTAATGTATAACAGCATCCATATTGGGATTAATAATAGCTCTGTTATTTAGCGCTTTCTGTATACTGTGCTCTCAGTGCAGGACTTTACCCCACTAAATCTTTGCCATAGCCCTGGCGGGGAGTGGGCCCGTTAACATGGAGGTAACGCCATGATTTCTGCTCAGCCTCGCAGTGGAACCCATCTCCACATCTGTTCCATGGGTGTGATTCATAGCCACTTGTGGAGGCCAGATCTTGAAAATGAGAGAAATCGATCAGGAACAGTCATAATAAGAACCCACATTGGTTGTGGGCCTACTGGGAGCTAGGCTTCAGGCCAAGTGAAGCGTTTCCCAGCACTGAGTTGTGCCACATTCACCCTGCACTTCACGGGGTCAAGGTTCCCATTTGAAAGCTTGTGGTTGCCATCATTTAAATAAGCACCTGCAGCGTGTTAAGTTTTCTTTGATTACGGTGTGAGAAAACTCCCTCAGTCACTGCATACAGGCACAGAAACTCTTGGTTCTCGGGACTTGTCCCCATTTTTAGGGCTGGAAGACTGAGGCTCAGTGAGGTTGCTGCGCCTCCTGTTGCCCCTCAAAGGAGGTCAGGGTCACCGGAGCCACAGGCTGCGCAGGGCCTGACTCTGCCCTCTTCCCAAGATGGGAGACGCAGGGAGGAAAGTGCATTCTCTTGAATGGTTCCTGCTGCCGAGTTTTACCAAATTTGCTGGAAAGAGGAAACTCAATACACAAATCACTCCAATTTGGGGAGGACCAAGACAAAAAAAGCAGCCAGCAGCGTAACCAAAATGGGAAAGTCATCTAGGACCCTCCCAGGGGACAGATGAGAGTTGACTGTGCCACCAGACTTGGAGACATTCATTGTGATCCCCGCTGTGGTCTCTGCACACTCCGCCCCTGCCCCCATCCACCACAGTGCATCAGGGCTGGGATCCATACACAGGCATGAACCCTGGGAGCTGAATCTTGTATTTGACCCAACTGCTCTGGAAGGGTCCACACATACTTCCCCGACCTCCCAACTGACACCAACACACTCCCCGCCTCAGTCCCCACGGGCTAAGTTCTCTGGAACCTGTCTCCGACCACCTGGGAACCACCCCCATCCCCTCACTGTCCCTTGCCCAAGGAAAGGAAACCAAGGCCTGTGGCTAACCTGTCCCCATTGGCCCTTCCTTGCAGCTGCTGGGATGGAGGCAGCCTGGACTTTCAACCGGGCTCCTCCTCACCCCATACCCTGGGCCACTACCCAGACCCCTTGGATGGCCAGGGGCCCTGGGAGCGGCCCCTGATTCAGGAGGCTGGGGAGGACCTCCCATCTGAGCAGAGGTTCGAGGACTCCATCATCATGAGGACCGTGAAGCCCCATGCTGAGCTGGAGTGCTCCAGAAGGTTCTTGTACCACCACCAGGGGGAATCGAAGGTATTTGAGAAGGTCCCCCGGGGCCGCCCCAGGTTTGACTGGCTGCAAGACGCAGATGACGCGGTCCCGCTCCAGGACACGGGGCTGGACATGGACTTGCCTCCCCAGCCACCACCCCTCACCTCCTTCAGGACAGTGCTCGTGCCTGTAGATGATACCACGAAGACGCTGGATGGGCCGGTGGTGGGCACCAGAGAGCACCTGGCAGGCCTGGAGGGCCTGACCCAGCCATCCGAGTGGAGCCTGCCCCGGTCCGCCTCAGAGGTGGCCACGCAGACCTGGACGGTGAACTCAGAGGCATCTGTGGAGCGGCTGCAGCCGCTGCTGTCCTCCGTCCGGACAAGGCCCTACTTTTGTGAGCTCCTGGAGGAGGTGGCCGAGGAAGCAGCCAGCCCCGACGAGGATGAAGACGAGGAGCCAGCTGTGTTCCCATGCATCGAGTGCAGTATCTACTTCAAGCAGAAGGAACACCTCCTGGAGCACATGAGCCAGCACCGCCGAGCGCCGGGCCAGGAGCCGCCGGCTGAGCTGGCCCCGCTGGCCTGTGGAGAGTGTGGCTGGGCATTTGCTGACCCCGGTGCCCTCGAGCGGCACCGCCAGCTGCACCAGGCCTCCCGGGAGAAGATCATTGAGGAGATCCAGAAGCTAAAGCAGGTCCCAGGTGACGCGGGCCGGGAGGCACGGCTGCAGTGCCCCAGATGTGTCTTTGGCACCAATTCCTCCAAGGCCTTCATGCAGCACGCCAAGCTGCACGCACAGGAGCCACGGGGCCCAGCGGCCCAGGAGCCCTTCGGGGGCAGCAGCGGGGCGGGCAGCCCAGGCCCCGACGCCACCTCCCTAGCCTACCAGACCTACGGAGACCCCTCGGGCCTCAGCGCCTGTGTTTTCTGTGGCTTCCCTGCACCCAGCGAGAGCCTGCTCAGGGAGCATGTGANTTCGGGGGCAGCAGCGGGGCGGGCAGCCCAGGCCCCGACGCCACCTCCCTAGCCTACCAGACCTACGGAGACCCCTCGGGCCTCAGCGCCTGTGTTTTCTGTGGCTTCCCTGCACCCAGCGAGAGCCTGCTCAGGGAGCATGTGAGGCTGGTGCACGCCCATCTCCACTGGGAGGAGGATGGTGAGGCTTTTGAGGAGGAGGGCCCTGCTAGCCAGCCCAGCACCAGCCAGGACACCTACACCCGATTCTCTGAGGCTGCCGACTACTTTGGCAAAGCTGAGTCGCTCTTGGCCCCCACGTGGCAGGAGAATCCTGCTGGATACGACCCCAGCCTGGCCTTTGGCCCAGGCTGCCAGCAGCTGGGCACGAGGGATTTCCCACTGTCAAAGCCACTCCCACACTGCTCAAGCCAGAGGCCCCTGGGAAGGCCAGCCTTCCCCTCGCCACTAGCATCCGCCACCTACTCCTTACAGGCCAGCAGAAACAAGAGTATTGTCCAACCTCAGGGGCTCCCAGGTCACCTGGAGGACCAGAGGCACCCATGGAGTGAAGAGGAAGATGAGGAGGAGGAGGAGGAGGAGGAGGAATTATTGCTGGCCTCGGAAATGGACTTCCCCCCCGAAAACAGGGTCTTTGCGCCGCCAGCCAGCCCTGGCCTCATCCCACAGCCAGCCCTGGAGCTGAAGCGGACTTTCCGAGAAGCCCTGCAGACGGCGGTGGCCTCGCGGGCACAGCGGCAGCAGCTCTGTGGGATGGTGCCTGTAGTGCTGGTGGCGAAGCTCGGGCCACGAGTCATGGCTGCGGCGGCCAGGGCCCCCCCAAGGCTCCAGCCTGAGGAGCTGGGGCTGGGGGGCGCCCACCCCCTGGACTTCCTGCTCCTGGACACGCCACTGGGTGGCCCTCTGGGGCTGGACCCATTCCTGGATGGGGACCCAGGGGTGGCACTGAAGCCTGAGGAGCGGAAATGCCCCTATTGCCCTGACCGCTTCCACAATGGCATCGGCTTGGCCAACCACGTGCGGGGCCACCTGAACCGTGTGGGTGTCAGCTACAACGTGCGGCATTTCATCTCCGCTGAGGAGGTGAAGGCCATCGAGCGCAGGTTCTCTTTCCAAAAGAAGAAGAAAAAAG
Organism: Neotragus pygmaeus; assembly: GCA_006410875.1. Classification (NCBI taxonomy): domain Eukaryota; kingdom Metazoa; phylum Chordata; class Mammalia; order Artiodactyla; family Bovidae; genus Neotragus; species Neotragus pygmaeus. The sequence continues at coordinate 10,157 of SJYV01051978.1, read as the reverse complement.
GTAGGGTGGCTCCACTCCAGCACCCACCTCCCTCCGAGGCCAAGGCCGGGGAGACGTGCAGCTGGGCGGCTGAGTCCTGAACCAACAAACCCTCAATCTAAAGCCTCCTGTGGTGCCTAGCAGGGTGAAGGCAGGGAGCTGGGGCCAAGGTCACCACATCAGAGGAGATGTGGGGACATCCCAAATGCCTGGCCCTTCCAGTAACTCCAGTGTGGGCTCCTCAGCCCCAGGCAGAAAATATCACTGAATCCTTCATTCGACAAATCTTTATTGAGTGAGGTCACCACAATGAACAGAACAGGAGTCCCTGCCCTTCTGGACTGCACAGTCCCAGGGGCATGGTGGGACCCTGGCTGACTTCAGAACCCCTGGGGCTGCCTGTGAGGTATGCTGATTCCCAGGCACCAAGGTTCTGATTCCAGAGGTCTGTCTCCACATGAGTGCCCTGGGGAGTTCTGATACTGGCAGACATGGAGCCTACGTGGGGAGGGGCTGGTATGGTGTTTGAGAGTGTGCGTGTGTATGTGCACTGCGGGGAACGGGCAGGGGACCGACTGCCACAAAACTAGGCAGTTACAATGTTAAGGGACCTGGGCTGTGATGGGGGCAGCTCAAGGAGGGGTTTGGAGAAGCCCAGAGAAGATCCCCAACTCTGTCTAGGGGATCTGAGCAGATTCCCAGAGGAAGGCATCCCACCCATTGATCCATTGCTTCATTCAGCCAAGGTTTCATTGATAACACTGGGGTGATACAGACATGAGCTCTAGAGGAAAGAAGGGTATTAATCAAACACTTGTCCAAATGACTGCAAATCTATCCTGGAGAAGTATTTCTGGGGGTGAGGTCCCTGATGCTTTGAGGTGTGTGAAGGGAGACAATAGAAGGCCAGGAAGAGAAAGCTTCTTGAAGTGAGCAGATGCAGGCAGGGGCATATACAAAAAAGGGCAAAGGAGGCATCCAGGGTGAAGACCAGCACGGGGTGTGTGATCCACTGGGGAGCAGCCCTGGGAACGGGGAGAGTGGAGGATGTAGAGTAACACCCTCCCACCCCCCACTCAGGCAGTCCATGTCCTCTCTCTCCACAGTGGCTAACTTCGACCCGGGCACCTTCAGCCTGATGCGCTGTGACTTCTGCGGGGCCGGCTTTGACACTCGGGCTGGCCTCTCCAGCCACGCCCGGGCCCACCTGCGTGACTTTGGCATCACCAACTGGGAGCTCACCGTCTCGCCCATCAACATCCTGCAAGAGCTGCTGGCCACCTCGGCTGCTGAGCGGCCCCCCAGCCCCCTGTGCCGTGAAGCTGGGGTGCCGCCTAGTGGCTTCCTGACCTCCCGCCGGCCCCGCTTACCTCTTACAGTGCCCTTCCCACCCACCTGGGCTGAGGACCCTGGGCCAGCCTACGGAGATGGTAAGGGGAAAGGGGGCAGGCAGGCTAGAGCCGTAACCCTTCCCAAGGGCCTGGAGGGATGGAGGAGTGGGAGGCGGGCCGCCACTCTGCTTTCCTGCAAGTGTTTTCAAGTTACTTTACCAAGTAGGTTGACTACTGTCCTGCCACTTAGGGGTCCTTTCTGTTTTACTCAGTGGCTGGGCCAGGGCTCTGTCTAGGTCCAGTTCCTCCCTTCCCTGCCTGACAGTGGTTTTTAACAGAAGCTTACTGATCTCTTTACTAGGAGCGAGATACTCTTCTAAGCCTTTAACAAATATGAACTCATTTATATCCTCATAACAACCCTTTAAAGGCAGGTGTTATTATCCCCATTTTACTGATTAGGAAACTGAGGCTCAGAGATCTTCATTAATATGCCCAAGGTCATACTGCTGAAAGCATGTGGAGCTGGGGTTTAAAGCCCAGAAAGCATAAGCTTCAGAATACTTGATCTTAATGATGTCTTTTACCTAGAGCAGCACTGTCTGGTGGAACTTCCTGAGACAATGTAAATGTTCTCTAGAGACTCATACTGTCCTATAGGGTCACCACGACTGGCCACATATGGCTGTTGAGTCTAAGGCAGTTAGTACAAGGTTAGTGGTGATCCAAGTGGACAGTGTAGATCTAGAGTTTACATTCTAGATTTTCAGTGCCTACAGTGTCCATCTGGGCTTCCCAGATGGCTCAATGGTAAAGAGTCTGCCTGCCAATGCAGGAGCCACAGGGACGCGGGTTCTATCCTTGGGTCAGGAAGATACCCTGGAGGAGAAAACGACAACCATTCTCGTATTCTTGGTGGGATGATCCTGTGGAGAGAGGAGCCTGGTGGGCTATAATCCATGGGGTCACAGAGAATCGGACATGACTGAACAACTGAGCACACACACATGCACTGTGTCCAGCAGCACTGATAACCCCTCCCTTAAGCGAGTGCTTGCTGTGTCCCAAGGTTTCACCTCACTTACACCTCAAAACAGTTCCATGGAGCTAAGGGTTTCTGTGTTCCTGTCTTTTGGATGAGGAAACTGTGGGTCATCCGCTCTGCCACAGCCACAAAGCAGCACAGCTAGACTTCTGAACAGCACGTTAGGTGGTGTCCTCAGAGACCTGGGATGATCTAGAAGTCATATTTTGGTGAAGGAGCCTGAGGCAGGCCTCTGTGGAGGAAGTGGAAATATGAAGGACTCAGCCTTACAAAGCCTGACTTTGTGGGAGTCTTTACTGAACCTCACAGGAGAAAACCTCCGCAGTGAGGAGAAAGTAGGCTCTAAGGAATGGAGAAGGTACCTGGACAGGGGAATTGTCCAGGGGCTGCTTGGGGCTAACGGTTCCTTCTGTTTCTCCTACCTGGAGTTTCAGGGTCCTGGGCTTCCCAGGTGGTGCTAGTGGTAAAGCACCCATCTGCCAATGCAGGAGATATAAAAGATGTAGGTTCAATCCCTGGGTCAAGAAGATCCCCCAGAGAAGGGCAGGGCAACCCACTCCAGAATTCTTGCCTGGAAAATCCTGTGGACAGAGGAGCCTGGCAGGCTACAGTCCATAGGGTCTCAAAGAGTCAGACACTTCTGTAGTGACTTAGCACGTGTGCGCATGCACACACACACACACACACACACACACACTGACTTAGCACGTGCATGCACGCATGTGCACCCACACACACACGCACATTCCTAGATCTGTACTCTGCCTTTGCTGGATCCATCCACGAGACTGAAGGACATTTGAGGGTCTGCAAAGGGAAGAGTGTGGCTGTTGAAGCCCCCTCCCCTCCTTGGACAAGGAAGAGATTTGAGGCCCAGAGAGAGGATAGTGGTTGGTTGAGGTCACACTGAAGGGCAAGGCAGAGTGGGGCCTAGACCTCAGGCTTCTTGCCTCTGTGAAGACTATCCCCTAGGCAATCAGCTCATATACCTGGCTAGGTTTCCTGGTGTCTCAGTGGTGGCTGGGAGGTGCAGTTGCTCTGAAGATGGCTAGTCGTGGGTGGGAGTGGGGAAGGGGGTGAAGGGGGGGACAGGAAGCAGTTTATAGGCTCCAACCTTGGCCCCTTCTTTCTCTGACTGAGTCCTGAATGTCAGGCTTACACCCTTTACTTGGCACCGGTTCAGGCACCCAGGGGATGACAACACGCAACCAGCAGCCAGGTTCTGTTTCTTCCAGAAGAACAATGTACCAGCCCCCAGTTAGTGCTGAGGAAGCTGACCATGTCACTGGGACAAAGGAGTCAGCCTGCTACCGCACTGGCCCTGTCCTTGCGGGGTTAGGGGTATGATCAAGTCTTTCAGTGAACATGTTGGGGGTTAGGGTGTTAAGGAGTGGTTGAGAAGATCCTAGAATCCTTGAGGAACGATGTCCAACAGGCCAGGTCTGGGCACCAACCACGAGAAGCGGCCATCCTTAGAAGGATCTCCCATGCCTCCCAAAGTGGGCCGTAGGGAGCGGACTCCAAGTTGGGGGCGGGGCAGTGGTCAGATGCTGGTCCCACCCAGCTGTCAAGTAACAGCTGGGGGCAATCCGTCTAGTTTGGGGGAGGGAGAAGCAGGTTGCGCTCGAAACACGGTGCCGGCCTTGTGTGTAGTTCAGTAGGATTGCCAGACAGCGCCGTCGGGGGACAGCTGGATGCCAGCATGATGTTGGGGGATCCTACTGGCTCGGGGATCAAGTGTCTTCCAGGATTCCTGATCCAGAGGGGAGACTTCCAAGGAAGGGAATGAAACAGTGTCCCTGGGCAGGCCCTAGGTCCTCCCGTCGGGCTCCAGGAGTCTGGATGCTGTTAAGGCGAATGCATGTGGCCGGAGGATTCCCATCGTAGTCTTACAGATGTCTAGGGTACGGGGAGAATGTCTCGGGCCATTGAGACTCGGCTAGAGCAGCAATTGGCAGCCGCTAGTAGCACTGCGTGCCTGAGTGCGCGAGCTCTCCTCTGGTCGGGCGGGGACAAGGGGTTCGTTCGCGGTGCTCGGCGCTCGGTTGGCCGCCCTGGGCGCACCTCGAGGGGTGGGGCGGAGCGGAGCAGACTCCGCGGCGGCGGCACTCGGCGTTCGGCTGCTCTCGCCTGGGGCGGCCGCCCCGCGTGCGCCGGAGCCAAGATGGCCGCCTCCACCGCCCAGTGCCGAGTGACAAAAGCGGAGAGCAAGGCGGCGGCGGGGCCGCGCGCGGGGCTGCCGAGGCTCCGNTGGGTTTGGGTAGACTCTGGGAGTTGGTGATGGACAGGGAGGCCTGGCGTGCTGCAATTCATGGGGTCACTTGACTGAGCGAGTGAACTGAACTGAACTGATGTGCTCAATCCTAGAGAATGTTCCATGTGCACTTTTAGAATCTCTGTTGCCCTGTTGATTCTCTGTGTGGAAGATGTGTCCATTGGTATGAGTTGCGGGTTAAAGTCTACTGTTAATGTATTCCTACTGATTTCTCCCTTTCTATTTGTTAGTATTTGTTTTATGTATTTGGGTGCTCCCATATTAGGTGCATATAAGATGCTGACTGTATTATCCTCTTCACGTACTGATCCTTTTATCCTTATGTAGTGTCCTTTATCTTTCTTTATAGTCCAAAGTCCATTTTGTCTGATATGAGTATTGAAACTCCCACTTTCTTATTTCCATTTGCCTGAAATATCTTTTTCCATTCTCTTATTTTCAGTCTGTGTGTCCTTTGCCCTAGGTTGGTCCTCTTGTCGGCTGCATATTGTAGACTCTGTTTTTTTTTTTTTTTAATCCTGTCTGCCACTCTGTGTCTTTTGATTGGAGCATTCAGTTAATTAGCATTTAAGTACTTAGTGACACACGTGTATTTGTTGTCATCTCAGACCTTGTTTTCCAGTTGATTGTTTGTTTCTCTGCCCCCCCCCCCGCCTTTTTTTTTTTTTTTCCTTTTTGTGGTTTGATGATTTCCTTTTATTTTAACTTGTGTTCCCTTTTTGGTTTTTTGAACCTATTGTATGTTTTTGATTTATGATTGCTCTGTTCTTCAAGTATGTTAACCCCTTCTTATATCTGCTTGCTTTAGACTGATAATCATATAGGCTCAAACACATTCTAAAAAAGGGAAAAGAATATGCATATTCTTATTCTCCTTAGTCACATTTTATGATTTTGAAGTCCTTTTTTTACATCTTTGTGTTTATCCTTTTGCTGTTCCTTGTGTTAGCATTGCTTTCACAAATAGTTTTTTTTTTTTTTTGAACTTTATGTGTGTGTGTGTGTGTGTGCTAAGTTACTTCAGTCATGTTCAACTATGTGATCCTACAGACTGCAGCCTGCCAGTCTCCTATGTCCATGGGATTCTCCAGGCATGCATTCTCATGTGGGTTGCCATGTACTTCAAGGAAACTTTCCAACCCAGGGATTGAACCCAGGTATCTTATATCTCTTGCATTGGCAGGCAGGTTGTTTTAACCGCTAGCACCACCTGGGAAGCCCTTTTGATCTGTATACTGGCTGATTTAAATGTATACTTGCTTCTTTTTTATGTAGAGATGACCTTTTGATATTTCTTTTAGAATAGTATTCTTTTAGTTTTTGCTTGTCTGAGAAATTCTTTATTTCTCTTTCTGTTCTAAATGATAATCTGGGTTAGAGTATTCTGGGTTGCAGATTTTTTTCTTTCAAGGCTTTGAATATATTTTGCTACTCCTTTTTCTCCAGAAAACTTTATCAGCGTTTCCATGGAGAAATCAGCTGATAGCCTAATGGAGGTTCCCTTGTAATTATCTATTTGCTTTTCTCTTGCTGGGTTTGGAATCCTCTCTTTAACTTTTGCCATTTTTATTATGTCTTGATGTCTGTTTGGGACCCTCTGTGCTTCCTGTTCTAGATATCTGTTTCCTTCTTTAGGTTTGGGAAGTTTTCAGCCATTATTTCTTCAAATATGTTTTCAATACCCTTTTCTCTTTCTTCTCCTTTTGGAATGCCTGTTATGTGTAGATTGCCCTGTTTTATATTATCCCATGTGCTGTGCTGTATTTAGTCACTCAGTCATGCCCAGCTCTTTGTGACCCCATGGACTGTAGCCCACCAGGCTCCTCTGTCCATGGGGATTCTCCAGGCAAGAATACTGGAGTGTGTTGCCATGTCCTCCTCTAGGGGATCTTCCAATCCAGGGATCAAACCCAGGTCTTCTGCATTGCAGGCGGATTCTTTACTGTCTGAGCCACCAGGGAAGGTGGGGGCAGTGGTTGGCTCCCAGTTGGCAGTCCCTTGGTGCAGGTGGCTGGCTGCACCAGGGGGATGAAGACAGTGATCGGGCTGTGTCACCGGGCCCTTGTTGGTGGGCTGCTCATGCTCCCAGGAATGTGGGGGCAGGCAGCAACCTGTATCTGCTCTCAGGATCCTCTGCGGTGGCAGAGGGAAGCCAATATCATCCCGTAGGTTTCTTATATTTCTTTCTTTCTTCTTCTTTTTTTTTTCCATTTGACTTTCTGTTTGCTATTTTGATTGGGTAATTGTCTGCTATTTTGATTGGGTAATTGTCTGCTATTTTGATTGGGTAATTTCCATTATTCTATCTTCCAGATCACTTATTCTTCTGTATTTTTCATCCTGCTATTCATTCTCATGAGCTCAGTTTTCATCTCAGCAAATGAGTTTTCTAATTTTTCTTGGCTCCTCCTTTTAGTTTCTAGTTCCTTTTTACAGTTATCTGCATTTGTTGATAGCCTTTCTTAATTCTTTCAGTATTTCATTACTTCCATTATTAGACTGAAGAAGTCTGTTTCATTGATATTTCGGGGGAATTCTCTCAATCTTTTAACAAAGAGTGGCTCCTCTACTTCTTCATTTTTATATTTCTCTTACTCTGTGAGTTTAGGAGAAACCAATCTACTGTAGTCTTGGAGGACTATGTATATGTGGGAGCATCCCTTCGTAGCTTGTGTAGGTTTAATTTTTTGGAGGAGTGAGGGCTTTTTTTGGTATCGATGCTTGCTGTCTCTCTTTTCAGCATGTGCTGGCTGTTATCCCCTTGATAAGGGGTGCGCAGGTGCACAGCCCATGTGCTCTCCCTGGGGAAGGTGGGGACAGCAGCTAGCTCCCAATTGGCAGTTCCTGGGTGCAGGTGGCTGGCTGCACCAGGGGGATGACAGTGATCAGTGCTGCATCACGGGACCTTTGTTGTCGGTGGGCTGCTCATGCCTCCAGGAATAGGGGGTAGCAACCCCCATCTGCTCTCAGGACCCTCTGTGGGGGCAGTGGTCCATGCCTCTGGAACCCTAGATGGCAGGGGTGGCTCACGCCGGCCCCTGCAGCTCATATAGGGGGCCCCCTCATGCCTGAGAGCATGTGCAGAGATAGAGGCTCCTATGGTGGGCCCGACCCTGTCTTCACAGCAGTGGCTCCTTGCCTCTTTGGTGGTCCCAGACTTCTTGAGCTCCCTTGGTTGCAGTGCATCACACCCTCGTGCCCTTGGGCTGGCTTGCTGTCTTCGTGCAGCCAACCGTAGTCCTCTCCCCAAGCCTGACCCTAAGCTTGAGCCTTGGTGCAAAGCCCCCTTAGTACGAGTTTTTGAGGATAGAGTGTGCCGGTCAGCACCGACCGACCGTGCAGGACTCTCTCTGCTTGCCCTCTGCACACATGCCACCATGCTCTCCTCCACGGCTCCGAAGCTCCCCCTGTCCCAGCTGATCTCCCTGCCAGCAAGGAGACCTTTCCTCTTTCACAGCTCCCTCCCAGGACCACATGTCCTGTCCTGATTTCCTTTCTCTCTTTTTTTCTTTTGCCTTACCCAGCTGCATGGAGATTTTCTTGCCCTTTTGGAGATCTGAGGTCCATTGCCAAAATTTAGTAGATGTTCTGTGAGAATCATTCCACATGTAGATGCATTTTTGATGTATCTGTGGGGAGATGGTGAGCTCCATGTCTTGTTCCTCTGCCATCTTCATTCACTCCCAATTGACTCGTGGGATATAATTTATATCCAATATAAAGTTATTAGATATACTGAAAACTTTCTGAGATTTTTTGAATGTTAAATATATAAATACACAGAAAATAAAACTTCTAGTTAATTTGAAATGGTAGTAATGCAGGGTACTGTAACATCAGAAAGATAGGGACAATAGATAACAGTTATTGGATGCTAGCAGAGGATGCCAGGGAGTGTTGTTCTTAGACACCTGCTCCACTGTGGGTGAGAGAGAGGGAAGCTTTTGTCTTCCCTTCAAGGATGTCTCTTGAGGTGTTGATTGCATGGGAAATGACTGCCATTATTCTGTGATTGAGCCAGTGTCCGGCATTTCCTTGGAGCTTTATTTCCTGGAGCTTTATTATCTGTTATGCNGAGAGGGAAGCTTTTGTGTCTTCCCTTCAAGGATGTCTCTCGAGGTGTTGATTGCATGGGAAATGACTGCCATTATTCTGTGATTGAGCCAGTGTCCGGCATTTCCTGGACCTATTGGTAGCTTTATTATCTGTTATGCCAGAGCTGCAATGGGTCAAAAATAGTCCTTTTTAATTTTCATGGGGAAGAGAGTACTTTCTTGAGAACATTAAGCTTTTGTTGTGTTTTTAAATTATGCTTTAAAATGTTTAACCTTACTCCTTTCGGTCTCTTTTTATACTTCGGGCAGAATGGTCCTTGATGGTAGTCCTCTGGGATCTAGTGCACGTGTGAAGAATTCTTTGACACTTAAATTGTTTCTTTACACACAGTAGCAGCCCTGCAGCAGGAGTGCAGGCTGAGAAGTCTTTCCATTGGCCTCCCCTTTTAAGTGTCCACCTATTTCCTGTAAGATGGGGCAAGATTTCTTTTTTAATTTTAACTAGTTTATCTATTTACTTATTTATGGCTGTGCTGGTTCTTCGTTGCTTTGTGTGGTCTTTCTCTGGTGGTGGTGAGTGGGGGCTGCTCTTCATTACGATGCTCAGACTTCTCATTGTGGTGGCTTTCTGGGTGCAGAGCAGAGGCTTTAGGCGTGTGGGCTTCAGTAGCTGCAGCTCTCGGACTCTAGAATTGGGGCTCAGAAGTTGTGGCACATAGGCATGGTTGCTCCATGTCATGTGGAATCTTCCTGGACCAGGGATTGAACCTGTGTCCCCTCCCTTGGCAGGCAGATTCTTACCCACTGCACAACCAGAGGAGTCCCCAGTGATAATTTCCTCCCTGTTAGGTTTCCCAGGTTGCAAAAGTGAATGTAATTCTGCTGGGAAGTTTCTTCCAAGTCTCATCCAATCCTTCTATTGATATATGAGTTGTGGTTTTAAGAGTTAACATTTTTTTCTAGTAATGATACTTTGTATATTTAGAACTTCACTAATTTAAGAGTGGAAGAAAATCCCTATGCTGGAGGATCCTTTATACCAGGAGTAAAGCTGCTTTTGGCATTGGCTGGTGGTAAAACCTTGATGGTTTTGATCAAATGTTAAATGTTACTAAAGGGGATTTGAGTTGGAATGCTGCTATCTGATGTGCACTCAGGACCTTGTGTTTTGAACCCCAAGGTGGTAAATGTGGGTGTGGTGGGTGGTAGACCTGTTTTATGGAAATCTCCAGAAGAGAAGAAGGCTGTGCTGTGCAATATTATGACCCTGGGATTTACAGTGTATGGAGTCTTTCTAATATTGGCACAAATACATTATGTAAGTCCTTTTAGATACATTGTCTACACTATATCTTTGATTCTTGAATGCTGTATAGGCTTTGCAGTTTTCCTTTTAGTTTAAACTTCTCAATACTACTATTACTACTACTACTAATTCTTTTATTTCAATATACTCTGGTATATTGGTTTTT